>JALXJV020000002.1:22074704-22134383 GCA_024633595.2 Lepomis macrochirus
AGAAGTAAAATGTTTCAGTCAAGTGAGTAAATAAGGTAATAATAAAGTCATTACATGGTTACACAGCCAAATGCCATGCAAATGTTATAACAGGAATGTGTATTAATGTATGTGGGTACACCAAGGCGAGGCTAACTTCGAACAACAGCATTTTCAAAGTGGCTCAAGAGATATTATAGTTTTAAGTGCTCATTTTATTTATTAAATGTTCGTCCACTTGCTAATGACTAAGGGCCGCTGCACACTGTGCGATTTTGGGCTGACAAAAGAGAAAGAACGCTTGAGAGATCCTTGGTGAAATCTTTGGTCGTCAATTCAGTTAGACAAAAGTGAGATATATTCAATTTAGGCCTTATCAATCTTTTTACTAATTATACTAAAAACTTTTTATGTTTTTTTTTGGTAGAAACTAAAAATGTCTCTATAATGTCACAATCCAGATTTAGGTAAGAGATCACAAAGAGCTCTTAATGTAAGTCCAGAATATTACCAAGTTAATTTTCTTTTGACAGTATGAGGGTAATAAAAGTACAAGTCAGTCTTCTTTCATCCCGTTATACAGTGTTTTTTTAAATAATGCAGTCCTGGCAGTATGTGAACATAGGAAACTAAACCATGAAAGACATAAGTGACGCCAGCATTACTTTATTTCATGTGAGTAAACGAGGTGTCTTAGTGTTACCGGAGTTTCTTTTGAGACAGGTTGAGCTCCATGTATTTATATTTCTGGTACTGTTCGTCCAGTTTCCTCAGAGCTGAATCTGCCGTCTCGTTGCCTGGCTGCTTCATAAAAGAGTCGACGTCCTCCTGTAAAATCCAGCAAAGGAGAGAGCATGCCATGAGCAGAGACATTAAAGCCTGACAGATGCTGACCAATATCTGTATTTACGCCACAAAAACTCAATATTATATATTAAATATAGTAGCTGTTGTCTTTTACCATAAGCATCTAACATATGAGTATTACATATGTTTTTAAAGAAATATGACCAGGTCCAGGAAAACTGTTCTCTGGTGGGCAAACTGTGTTATGGCAACACTGTTTTTAACATAACTGACATTTCTGTGCAGCAAATTCTTGCCACAAATCAGCAAGACCAAAAAATATCGAATCCTTTTTTAATAAATGTATAAAATGGATCCAACCAATGAATCTGTCTGGCTCTACAACATTAGACCTCAGACCCCCATCTGATAACATTTTGCTTTTGGATGTTTAATTATAGAGATTGTATGAAGCCAATTACAAAAACAGTCTATTACAATGAAAATAAATTATTACCATTTTTGGGACTCCACTTTGAGAACAGCTGCTCTACAAGACATCACCCGCCAACTAAAAGCCCATATCAGTAGTTAACAACCTTTTAACTCGTGGATCTGTACTTAGACCTTAATGTGGAGGACTAGAGCAGCAACTAGTGATTATTTTCAGTATCAAATAATCTGCTGGTTATTTCTTTGATTAATTATTTTGCGTATGATGTCTGATAACAGTGAAAATGCACATTACAATTCCCAAGCTGACATATGCAAATATAAATCTTAAACTTGAGAAACTGAAACCAATGATTTTTAGTCATTTTGCTTTTTAAAAAAAAGACAAATGTTAAATCAGTTTTCATATTTCATGGAGATTCATTTACATTCATTCATTCCATTTTCATTAGGACATCAGTTGGAAACTCGACCTTAGGTTTATTTATCTGGAGGATTTGAACGCCTCAAAAGATTGGACAGGTTGCCAGTCCATCGCAGGGCCACACACAGACAAACAACCAGTCACACTCACACCTCACAAGGGCAATTTGGGAGACACCAATTAACCTAGCCTGCATGTCTTTGGATGGTGAGAGGAAGCTGGAGCTTCCCGGAGATAACCCACATGGACACAGGGAGAACATGCAAACTCCACACAGAAAGTTTACTGTTTTTACATGTTTGAAATAAACCTTTCATTCATTCAACATCCTTGGTGGGGCAAAGACAGATACTGGATCCTCTGTGCTACTGACAAAACAACTAGTACTGCTTCATTCTATGTGTGGCAAGAAATAATGTATTCTACACCAAAAACAGGAGTAAAAGTCTGAGACTGGGGGGCCTGGGGGCCTGGGGGCCTCCACCTTCAAGGTTGAAAAAAGGAGCCCCTCCTTTAGTTTACTGGGTCCATTTTGCTCCTGGATGTCTAAGGGATCATGCTTATGTTATATGATTACACAGACAGACAGAATTAAGCCAAGACAGCTTAATATTGCTGTTTGACAGCACACACTACCCCTAATAACATAAAATTCAAGGTCTGTCTTATGGCATTTATAAATCTCTGTGAATGTGTGGGGAACTATTACCCAAAACTACTGTTACGTTATATCTGTATAACTCTCTGTAACCAAATCACATACATTAAGGTATACATCTCCCTTTGATCTTAACCAATGTAAAAAAACCCCACCCAATTAAGCCTCCCATAAGACTAGGGAAGACCCGCCCGCCTCCCACTTTGAAACCCTCGGCTTCATCATCATCCTGGGACCCTTTGCTGGGCTCCAACGCTGAACCTGACAAAGGCCAGAGCTGCACCTGGAAGTTAAGATGTTCATTCAGTGCTCCCTGCAATGCAACAACCTGCGTGTTTAAAGGAGCACGAAATCCAACCAATACTTGCTACAATACTGAATTATGCCTGACAGTCTAGACGCGTTGTTGGACTGTGTATAGTTTTAATATTTAGTAAAGGATGTCACGAGGAGATGCAGCTAACGCTATTTAAAATGACAGCAAGAGAGATTCATTAGCGAACAGCTCAGGGTTAACTGTCTAAGTAAAACACTTTAAAGCCTAAAGAGGAAACGAGGTACAGTGAAAATAAGAAGCAGCTCACAGACACTGTTAATGACCATAGATGGACGTGAGCAGCCGCCCAGCCTGCACACACAGCAGGATTTACTCACTTAGCTCTGATGCTAATTTAGCTAACAAGCTCGTAGCCAGCACACAGGCTACAAGAGTAAAAAAGTGTGTTTTCAACGGTCTAAGCCCATTGTATCAGGTGACAACGTGAGAAATGCCAGGGTTTACGCACCACAAACACGGCTTCGGGGATCCCGAGGTGCTTTTTCTTTGTCGCCTGTACGGCATTGCTGTTGTCTATGGTCGCCGCCATCTTGGAGAGAGGCTGCTCCTTCCTTCCTTACGTACAAGTCCGGGCGTCAACCGTCTGGAGACGAGCGCGGAGGCTCGGCTGCCCCTAGCGACCGCGTGCTGCAAAAGCTGCTAGTACCTCTACTACTACCATCAGTACTATCATAAGGTGACCAGGGGCGACTTCAGCGCAGACAAAACGTAGCAAAACGTTATTTTTCAACGGAAACGTTGGTCCCCTGAACCATAGACATAATATACATGTCTATGCCCTGAACACCTTGTTGTGTACGCAAGCGCACCGCATTTTCCTGCCTTTTTTAACGCCGTTGTTTTTTTTTGTTTTTTTTCTTCTTTATTAGTATAGAAGTATTAACAATGAAAACATACAGGAATACACACATTCTACGCATACAACACATAAAAATACAAACCAACATATAGCTAAGGGGGCTACAAAAAAAGAGAAATATAAAGATTAAAAAAAAGAGACAAGAATATCACAGAAAGACCTTCAAATGTGTACAGATATCAAGTAGCCTACCTTCAGAGCTTTTTTGTTGGAAGAAAAAACAATTGTTCCAAAATAAATTTCAATTTCCTTCTTAAAGACTATAAAAAAGTTTTTTTGTCTGTAAATTTGCATTTATGTGTATGAAATTTACAACATAAACAAAATTCTGCCAAAACAAGCTGATACCTGGATATATATAATCATTAATAAATGTACATACATCCTTCCAAAATTGTTTTACAAAAGTACAGTGCAAGAACAGATGTAATATTGTTTCTGTATGAGTCTCACAAAAAGTACATTTAGGATCGATGTCCTTTTAAAACCTCTTCATGTAATACTTAGTGGGGTACACTCTATGAACAATCTTAAAGGATACTTCCTTAGCCTTGTTTATAAGTAAATATTTATGGGGCAACATCCAAATTTTTCTCCAGCAAAGATCATTAACAAACTGATTCCAATAATACATGACATATGGAATAGAGACTATTATGTCTTATTGGAACAAGGCACGAAAAGCTCTGTTGTTACGTGGACGGGAAGAGAAGCAAACTTTTCCTACTGGATAGTCACCAGGATTAAATGCAGATACAACCTGAAGGTCAGGTCTATGAGCATTCCTGAGCAATACAAGTACACATGAAGGAATGGCATTCAAAACCAGAGCAAAGTCTCTGGGTGTTACAGGGATCCTGTGTAGATTTAGAAATTCCTGATAAGTAAGAAAACCCTGCTCATTTAGAAGCTGACTTACCAGTAAAGTGGCTGCCACCTGAATTTTTGTGTTTCCCTCTATATAAATAAAGACAATCCTACCATAAACAGTGCAGAAAATATTTCATCAACGACTATTTAATCTAAATGGATTTCAAATATATTCTTGTCATGTTCTTGTGACACAAAACTGTGTCATGGCCTTAGTGTTTCCTTTAAATATCCCCACCACTTTTGAACACAAAATGACGCCCTTGTTTAAAAAGGTTATACCAGCCGCATGTTTACAATTTTACCCCCATTTACGTTAGCGGAGGGCTAAACCGTTAGTTAGCCTGCTCGGCCGGCAAAAGTCAATACGGTGGATGCTGTAGCGCTACTGCCGACTAGCGTTTGGGGGTGTAATTGCAGAATGATGGACACACCTAGAACAAGTATAAATGCTTGGCTGCGCGCACGTAGTTTTTTTAAACTTGCGATTTTTAAATTTAATTTAAATTTTGTATAATTTTTTTGATACATTAGTTAATGTAACATTACTTAGCCTATGTGTTGTTTTCAGAGGTGCGGATAAACAACCTATTTTGTCATTTAGGTTGGAGGACTGAATGTTAGCCTAACTATGGTGGAAGGAGAGTTGTGAGTTTTACTGTCTGGAGGCGGGCCCGGCGCCACGAGAGGGCAGGAGAGGCCTTTTTTATTTCTATAGCGTACCCACGTTCCCCAGTCACTGACTTTTCCTACAAGTGTGTTATGTAGCCCATAGCCTAGGCTTAAGAGGTGTCACTGTCAAGATTCAAGACTGATTGAAAAAAATGGCATTTATGCATAAGGGCCAACAGGTAAGCAGAATGCAGTCATTTTTGTGTTATGAACTAAAAAGGCATGCAGACTTGCTCAGCAAGGAGAGTCTGATGGTGGGGAGGTTAGGACAATGATTTGTCTTGGATTCAGGGATGGTTTGGGATTCAAAAACTGGGCCACCAGAACAGTCCCCTGTCTACTCTACAACTACCGCCCTATACAAGCGCGCACGTACAAACAGGACCAGCCTAATAAACCACCTAGCAGCAACACAGCCATTAATCACTAAGGCAGTAGTCTACTACTTTAAAAAGGCATGGCTGTAACTAGCTATGAGGTCACCCAGATCCAGACTTCCGTAATTATATTTAGTCTATTGCCTATTAATAAAACAAATTCAATAAAAAACCATTGATAACAAGCTCAACTTAAACAAAGACTTAGGACCATGTGGACAAAGCTGATTTCACAACGGTGTCACTTTGTGTGGAGAAGTGGTGGGGACGTCACACCCGAGTTGACGGCGTTCCAGTTACAACCTCGCTCGGCCAGCTGTTTGTTTACAACTAGCCAGGTTAGCTATTGATACGCCGGTTGTGCGGTATTTACTCACGCTAACTGTAGCAACACGTCCACAGACAGCTGTTGGACAGCACTTTGTGTACGAACATTTCTGAAGCCGCCGGGTTTGCTTCTGGGAAAATTTACTTTTAAGAAGCTTCCCAGTGGAAAATTCGATAAGACTAAGGTTGTTTGCACCTTGTGCAATGCGGAATTAGTTTACTGTAGGAGTTCTTCCAGTCTCAAGTATCACTCTACACACAAGTACATCTTATTGAATGTAACCCAGCTTAAAATTCCATGGTTCCAACATTTTCGCAGTCACCTGAACACACCACAAGACACACCCTTGAGTCTAACCAATCAGAGAGCTCAAGCGCGGTTTACAAGCTGAGGTGAGTTTCCCCAATCAGTAGTGTGAGGGGGAAGCCACCGGAGCAGCTGCACTCGGTATGTCTTTACACAAACAAATACTAATTTCGCTTATTTTCCATCTTAAATGCTTATTGACTTTAGCATGCGATTGTGTATTTGTAGTGTCCACTATCGTGGTCTTTAGAAGCCAACTGGTGCGGGAATTGGTGAGTCTGTTTGTTGGGTCCACATACATGTTGCTATTAGCATTAGCATCCCTATGTGTTTTGATGCTCTACTAGCTAATGCTAATAGCATTAGCCATGCTATCCATTGTTGCAATGTTTCACTGGCTTAATGCTAACAGCATTTGCCCTCTCAGTATAACTAGCACCTTGTTGTTAATGCTATGGTTTTGGTATTTAAGAATTAAGTATTTAAATGGTTTATTTATTTACTGAATGACAAGATAATTGTATCAAATGGAATGTCATGTTGTAGATACTCCCTAATAATTATGGGTGTTTATTTACATGCGTGGAAGTAGTTTTATACAAGTTGTTATTGTCATTTAAAAATTTATTATGCCATATCTTGAATAATATTGTGTACACATAGAACATAGAATATAGAAGTTAAAATAAAACTAGCTAGTTGATAAATTAAATAATGAGTAGTGGTTAACCCATGGGTCCTGTTATTTAATACAGGCCAGGTGCGGCCAGTTGTGGGTCAATTGATGGCGAGCTACTACCTGGAACAGAACCTGCCCCTATAACATCCTTGCCCCCTGTGGGTCTGGTAGGAGGCTGCTGCAGCTTGCTCACCCCCTTCACTCTCATTCACACACACACACACACGGCCATGTACTAAAGACTTGGCTTATGGACTGGTTGCATCCCGCACATCATTCTCGTCATTTGGACGTTCATCTCTCTTGAACAAAAGAGAATGGCTTAGTGTGTTGTGTCTGTCATTATCTTGTTGTTTAATTCTGTGAACTACTGAGTCTACGGAACTGAAATCTCCCAAGTGCACTATATCAAAACCAACTTTCTGCAGATTTGTAAATATTTGGGTATTGTTATTGTTTGTTTGCTTTTTTTTTTGTCTTGTTTTCACATAATATATGGTACCAACACCAAATATAATTATCAGACTCCGTGTCATTATTTACTTTTTTCAACACCTCCTTATTACGAAACCTTGTCTTCTGTGACCCCACGTATATGTTACATGAACATGATTTATTTTCATCACCAATTATCATAGTAGAACAGCTTTCTCAAGCAGTTTGTGATGCATTTTGGAAACAGGAGATGAGCCCCTGGTCTAATGTGCCACCTGGCTTGAAACCTGGCTTGAAACCCGTTCGCACACATATTCTGAATGCCTTCCGCAGAATTCAAATGAGCCATTTTAATCTAGATTAATCTAGATTAATTTCAAGATTACAGTGAGATTAATCTAGATAAAAAAAAATAATCTATGCCCACCACTAATTATTGAATATAATGCCTTAATGAGTTGCTTGATTTTTTTTTTTTTTAGCCAAAGTTACTTTTGTTGGAGAAGGCAGATCTGCTTCTTCTATATTTACATTGCATTTCATGCTTTTCTATTGTGCAAGTAGCTCTCATAGAATTTGTATTTGTTACTTAAAATTTCTTGTTGCAAGCTAATTTTCATAAAACTCTTGGCAAATTCTTTCAAAACGTGGTGGGGTCATGTCCCCAGTGTAAATGACACATATGTGATTACACCATTGCAACCCTCATTTCAAGCTGAAAAACTGTTTCCCCATCGATGGTCCAGACCTGGGAAAACACATGAAGCGCCTGACATTAACTGAGAGCACCACTGTTTGCAGGCAGAGTTTTGGGTGGAGGCACTGAAATGCTTACGAGTGCGGGTATGCCCCCCCCCCTTTATCTATAAATATATACAATATATATAATTGAAACACATAAATGCTCATTTATAATAACTTTTGAAAACAGAATGTATTTATTGGTGTGTCTGAAAGATGGTCTTTGTAGTGACAAAAGATGGAGAATAGACTGGAGAGGGGGTATTATGAAAACTCAAAGAGGGAGAGGATCAGAGAGAGGGAGTATATAACCAGAACAAAACCATAAAAACCATACAACAGCTGCTGTTAGTGTAGCTAGCCACAGTACAAATGTATTTAGTTATAATGTCACACTTGATTTAGCTGTCTATGATATTGCCTGTATCTCACTTGGCCCTGCAACAAATGTTTGTGAACACAGAACTGTCTTCAGTGCAAACTCTGATGGCATGCTGCCTGCCAAACAAAGTATTTTTACTACGCGAGTTTTAGAATATACAGTATGTCTAGTAGCTATCCATACAACTTGCAAGCTCATCCTCCTTAGTTTTTTCTACTCCTCCTCCTGTGACCTGTAATGGGAATTCCAAACATATTGCATGTAACCTTGGACTCAGGGAGATTCATCTGTGATGTGGCACTGAATCTGTGTAAACGTAGCAGTCAAAATATCTCTGTTCTCTGTGTTATCCAGACTTCAGGGACAACGTGTCTCTGTGGGATGATACGATTGAACCTAAAACTGGATAAATAACAGGTTCACTGAGTTCTCCTCACTCATTTGAGCATACACGTAAACGGCGTATGTGTGTTTCTGTGACTCCTTCTGCAGAAGACAAATAAAATTCACAGAAAGACAAGTGTTTGCCTGAGCTGTTTATTTGAAAACTCGAATTGCTATCACAATTTTGCCGTTGTCGGCTCATCACACGCGTGAGGGGACTCTGACACTCGGAGCTGAAGGTTACTTTGTGTTGAGAAGTGGTGGGGACATTTAAGGCCTCATATCAACACAGTCTACGAGATGTGAGATTCTCCAATGCTATTTTAATGAAGTATTTGTTGATGAAATAGGCTATTTGATTGGGGGCGTTCCCCCATAAGGTTTTGAGCATAAAACTCTTCATTTCCTGAAATGTCTTTAATTATATGTAGGGAAACAAAATTTCCTGGTGGCCGGTGACAAATGAGAATATAAAAGTATTATTGAAAATAATGCCTTAATGAGTTGCTTGTTTTTTTAGCCGAAGTTACTTTTGTTGGAGAAGGCAGATCTGCTTCTTTTATATTTACATTGCATTTCATGCTTTTCTATTGTGCAAGTAGCTCTCATAGAATTTGTATTTGTTACTTAAAATTTCTTGTTGCAAGCTAATTTTCATAAAACTCTTGGCAAATTCTTTCAAAACGTGGTGGGGTCATGTCCCCAGTGTAAATGACACATATGTGACTACACCATTGCAACCCTCATTTCAAGCTGAAAAACTGTTTCCCCATCGATGGTCCAGATCTGGGAAAACACATGAAGCGCCTGACATTAACTGAGAGCACCACTGTTTGCAGGCAGAGTTTTGGTCGATAAACACATTTAGCGAATTTCAGGGTGAGGGAAATAGGGTGATGCGTTCATATTTAAGTCTCCCGACATGCCGACAGGATCATCAGGATCTATCTATGCCCCCCCCCCCTTTTATATATAAATATATACAATATATATAAATAAAAAACTTAAATGCTGATTTATAACTTTTGAAAACAGAATGTGTAATGGGAATTCCAAACATGTTGCATGTAACCCTGGACTCAGGGAGACTCATCTGTGCTATGTAACCGCAACAGTCAAAATATCTCTGTTCTCTGTGTTATCCAGACTTCAGGGACAATGTGTCTGTGTGGGATGATATGATTGAACCTAAAACTGCATAAATAACAGGCTCACAGAGCTCTCCGCACTCATTTGAGCATACATGTACCCGGCGTATGTGTGTTGCTGTGACTCCTTCTGCAGAAGACTTGAATAAAATTCACAGAAAGACAAGTGTTTGCCTGAGCTGTTTATTTAAAAACTCGAATTGCCATCACAATTTTGCTGTTGTCGGCTCATCACACGCGTGAGGGGACTCTGACACTCGGAGCTGAAGGTTAAACCGTGCACGGCTGGAGTCTGGGACTCTGGACTTCAAACCTCCCCTCCGAACTTTGGGTGAAATGTTTAGGGCCTGACGCCCGAGTGTCCGAGGCTCGCTCACCGCTGTGATCCATAAGAACCTGGTGGCTGGCAACAGTCTCTTTTTGGTGAGTAGACTGTTCAAGTGGAACGATTCTCACTACCTCGGGTGTGCGTGACAGACGTGCCAGCAGGTCGGGCCTGGGGCCGCTGTGTGAATCGGCAAAGCTTTGTGGTAAAGGTACTATAGACAAGAAATCGCTGTGGGACGGTGGATTGGAACAGTTTCTTTTGGGTCTGGGACCCACAGTAAAATAGAGGATTGTGAGTCATAGGACTCACTATAAAATTAAAAACAATTGTTTTAAAATTTATTATTTTACTTAAGGTCACTATTCTAGGTGAATTCAAAGTAAATATACAGTATTGTTGAATGCTGAACGTGTTTACTACACATGCATGAATGAATTGCGACTGGAAAAAACTAACAGAACATGTGAATGTTGATCAAAGGCTTTCTGTAAACAGGATAGGATGTCCTCAGACTACTGGCTTTGTTAACATTTAATAGAAACACGTAAGAATTTAGACATAATATAGATCTGTGAACAATCTTTTCCAAGGCCCCCGGCATCTAGGTCCCCATAACACAAGACTTAAACAAACCCAAATTTAAAACATAAGATACACCTAATTAAAAATTTTAAGGAAAAAAACCCTAAAAGGTCCATTCTTTATTACATTCTGGGAGCTGCCTAGTAGTGCTTACTATGCAGCTTTTCAGTCTCTGACAATCACAAACTTTAAAGCGCAAGTTAACAAAAAAAGACAATGAAAAGAGCTAACCTACAACAGACTGGACATCATGTACAGATTGTTTAAAGGAAGCACTTGTCACCATCTCAGTGTGTCAAACCAGGTCCTGATCTGGACCCGGTCCACCTCCCCCAGAAGACAGCACCAGCATCAGTATCACTGCTACTATCAGCAACACAGACAGCGACACAACAGCTGCCAACGCAAAAACTATAGCTAGAAAACAGGAAGCCAATGCCATTCAGAAAACTGACGCTCAACTCAACACCCTGGGTGATGCCACAGGAGAAGGAGCAGGGGGAACCTGTTACTCTCACTCCTCCACCGTACAAAGAAGAACATTTTCCTCTGATCCAAAATGGAGGTAAAGGATTTGACTCACTACTACAGAGAATAAAAGCAGATTTTTCACAGCAGAGCACCAAGCCAGAAGTCAGTGACGTGGTGAAACTACTGTGTGAGCTGGGATTTTGGAAATCTTGAGACTGTTGAAAAACTGAAGCTCTTTAAAATTCTTTAAATGACAAAACAAAGACGAAAAAACACACAGCTACAGACAGGCTGCCAACGGCACAGCTGATGGTGTACGAGGACCAATACTGAGGAAGACGAAGAGTAAGGGGTCGTGGTTGTAGAGGCAGAGGAAGAGGACGTGGCATATCTGACAATACTGGACTGTCCTGAAAATGAAAATGATCAAATGGCTAATTGACTGGAGGGGGTACTGGGCCCAGAGAAGGAACGGGCGGGTTTGGACACAGGAGCTGGACAGAGGGTTCAGAAACATGAAGATAAAAACACACTTAAACTGAACTGATTGTATTGGAGCAATAAAAGATGTGCTGTTTCAGTTATGGTGAATGATCCACACTCTAAAACTCTGTTTCAGAGACCTAAGTCTGTTCCTCATGTCTCTCTGGTCAAAGCGAAACATGAGAGGTGGGAGGATTTAAGACCCTGGATGAAAAACATGCTGTAAAGCCGGTGGGTGGGAAAAGACATCTGATCAAATGTTGACTTTCACAGTCAACTACAGGTATATTGTTAAATATTTTCTGTTGTAGTGAATGCAGTAAGAACTGTTCCAGAAACAGATTTTCTGATGTCAAATTTGATAAGAGATGAAAAAACGTCATGACAAACAAATCTTTGTGAAAGACGTCTCTAGATTTAACTCTGGCCATAAAGCTATCATTTCTAAACTGCAGTCCGTGTTCTCTGACATGTTGAGACAAAAGTCGAAATATTACAAGAATAATGTCCTCATTTACTGAGAATTCATAATATTTTTGAAAAGTCTACCCGCCCTATACCCTGCTGTGCATTTGCCTGCACTATTGCTCTGCTGATATGATCATATCGACTTCAAACAGTCTGACAATCAGAACTGTTGGGGACTGTGGCCTAGAGGTGGAGACTGGAAACTAACGCGTGTGATTTTTTTTGCGTAAGAAAACTGACATGAGTTTCACACTGAGTGCGTGTGAGTTGACAGCTATTTACCAAAGAGAAGTTGGAGTCGACCATCGGCAGAAAAACAGGAAACTGCAGTTAAGAGGACTATTGCAAGACTGGGGAAGTTAACCAATTGACCAAGTTGTAATGACAACAAATGTAGCAAAAGGAAGTTGCACTATTCTCATTAATTTCACCATCCGTAATTGTATTGATGATAAAACTCACCTGCGATGGAGAAAGCAGGTGCTTCTCTTAGTTTTTGTCTCTTGATTGTGCCTTTTTAAGCAACACACCCCATATTCAAAACAGATGCCCAGCACTTTCCCCCTTAGAGAATTTCCCTGTCTGATTGGTAAAGGACATGATGGGGTCAGCTTACTTAGAGTTGAGACTAAGAGCTGCTGGCAGTCATACCAATGTAAACCCTGCTACTAATGATTGACTGAAGCTAAGCAGTTTTGGGCTTGGCCAGTACCTGGATGGGAGACCTCCTGGGAATACTAAGTTGCTACTGGAAGTGGTGTTGTTGGGCCAGTAAGGGGCAGTCTTCCCTCTGGTCCTAATAATAAGATCCCAATGCCCCAGTGTAGTGATGGGGACACTGTGCTGTAGGAGCTGCCGTCCTGCGGATGAGACGTAAAACCGAGGTCCTAACTCATTGCAGTCATTATAGATCCCATGGCACTTGTTGCAAAGAGTACTGGGTTCCCCGGTGCCATGGCAAAAATTCCCAACCTGGTTTTCACCATTTGGCCATCTAATCATCCCCTGCAGTAATTGGCTCAATGTTTCCCTCCCTCTCCACCTCAAGCTGATGTGTGGTGAGTGTTGTGGTGCTAAATGGCTGCCATGCATCACCCAGGTGGGTGCTACACATTGGTGGTGGTTGAGGTGAGTCCCCCCCCACTTCCCTGTATAGCACTTTGAGTGTCTATGATAAAGCGCTATATAAATGTAATGCATTATTATTATTATTATTATTATTATTATTATTATTATTATTAGAGTTAGATAGAAAAGTACAAAAGTAAAATTTTGTAAGTGACCTGCTGTTAAACAAAATGCATCAGGAAAAATATTTTAAAGCTTCACTAATCTATATATTTGTATTTGAACAACGGATAAATGATGGAAAGGAAAATTACACAACAGAAAGACACATGTAGTTTTTCTTTTTTCTAATCACACATTCATTGAAGGGCAATCAATCAATCAATTTTCTCTCCTTGTTTTAAGGCAAAAGCAGGAATTTAACTGTCACAGTCTAATTTGAAAGTAAGTTTAATAAAACTGATACAATAAAACTGATTTGACCTTTTGTGCTTTATAATCGTATTGAGGACATATATGAAAAACAGACCATGGCCTGGACAAGTCTATAACTCTGGTTGTTAGGGACTCCATCTGTGTCACTGTGAGGCTAAAGAGCTTCTTTGACATTGCCCGTGTTGGTATACACGCTAAGTTGGATAATTTGCTTTGTGCACTTTGTTACATTTCACCACTGATAACTCAGTGCCTTGTGAAACATCTCCATAAGCTCACATTTTCCTGTGAAATTTATTCTAATCAGCTATGGCCACATGTTTTCACCACCACAGACTCTCTATAATGAGGGAAGGGAGGCATGTGAGAAAAGATCATCATCGATCGAACAGTATAAAAGCAGAAACAGATATCCTATGAATTTCAGCCTCAGAGACGGAGTGAAGACTAGCAGTCTGATTGCCATCCCAACAGGAGTGATCAACTGAAAGCAATGGCAGGTAGAGTGAAACCCTTTCTTTAAAGACTTTAATGAAGAATTTAAAAACTAAAAAAAACTTTATTTATATAGAGCTTTACCCACAGCTCAGGTGACCCGAAATCCTTTATAGCAACCAGAGGAAAACAAAACAAGGAAACAAACCCAAATAGAAAAGTCAGAGTGATGATAATAATAATGATAACAGTAGGAACAGACAGAAATCTGGGGAAGTGAAGTGAGGCAAGCATAGTAGTAATGTGCTCCCTCTTTTTTGACCTTGTTGAAACTCGTGCTGCTGTATTTTGAATTAGCTGGACACTGAATAAACAATACTGAGTGACCAAAATAAAACAAGGTGCAATAATTAAAATGGGATAATATGAAGACATGTTTGACTGACTCCAGTTCAGAATTACAGAGAAGTGATCTGAGTTTGTAGATACGAAAATGCATGAAGTTTAATTTTCCTGTTTGTCAAACATCATTTCTGAAATATAACTTCAGGCTGTAGGGGCAGGACAATCTGGGTGTCACCAGCGTAACAGTGAAAAGATGTTTTTCTGAATAATGTGGCCTAGAGAGGGCTAATAGATGGAGAAGACCATTGGGCCAAGCATTGATCCATGGGGGACAAAACAGAAGATAGGCGCTGATAGTGTGTTTAAATAGTGTTCCCTGTTGTGCTGCCCACAGTGGTTGGGTTAAGGACTGAAGCTATGTTATGTTAGGTGTTGTACATTTAACGGGTTGAGGTTATAGGGAAACATTTGTGCTCAGCATAAAATAAGGGGAAACACAAATCAACTAGTCACATGGTGTGTAGCTGATGAATCAAAATGTAAAGGGTACTGTCCTGCCTCTACCAGCACTAAAAAGCTGTGAAAATATCAATTAAAGTTAGCAACTACATCACCTCCAATACCTGCTGTTGTTTGACTATCAGGTGATATATATTCATAATTATACCTGCCACCTAATGTACTACCTGCTGCTACAAAGAAATGGCAGAGCCAAATGGAGCCCAGCCTATGGCAGCTGCCCAGACTCACTAACACCTACTGCTCGGTGCCCTGTGGAGTAGGTCTTGTTGTAGGTGAAATAATCTGCTGTGATGTCAAATTTAATTAATTAATTAAGCTTAATTCAGGACAATGTGATTATCTGGCTTGAAAAGCACATAAAAATCATATTTTATATTATATTTTATTATATTTTCTAAGCACAATTAACATGATAATTTAGGCAGAAAATCAGTATGAAGTTAAACCTACAATTTGCTCTCAATGCAATGCATGTATTGTGAGAAAAGCTTTGACAAATTAACACATTGAAAATGTTTTGTTTTATAGTTGAAAAAGTGATGTTCACTGCAATGGCAGACCTCAGTGGGATGTTTGGACCATTCGAGACAACCCGAACTCTTGTTTTCAGCAAAACGACTACAAACATTGGTAAAGCCTACAGTGTCACTTCAGGTAATTACATCACACACGTTAATTGTTTAGTTTGAGCATTAGTGAGACATTTTACATACTGGTCCAAACTTCAGTTAGTTATGATCGTTCTTGTTTCCTGCAGCAGCAGGGAGATGTTTTTTAGCAAAAGAAGCTCTGATAAAATGAAAAAAGAAAAATCTTTTTCTTAAGAGAAAGTACTTTCTATTTGTTCCAGTAACTTCTCAGAAACCTTTATATGTAGTCAATACTATTTTGTTTCCACAGGTATCTTTACTGCGCCTGTTGAAGGTTTTTATTATTTTACCTTCTTCTATCTTGCTGGAGAGGAGAAATCAGGGCTTTCACTGATGAAGAACGGCGAGATCGTTGTCACGACATTTAATGCCACTTCAAACTTTCACAGAGGTGATAATTCAGGAAATGCAGCATTTCTGAAGCTTGACATAGGGGATCAGGTGTATGTGAGCCTGCCTGCAGATTATCGCGTTTGGGGAGCTGGCAAGACCACCACCTTCAGTGGTTTTCTGATCAGTAAACCATGAGAATTCAATGACCAGAAGGATGATTCCAAAAACCTGAGCTCAATAACGCTATACTATGCAATAATCTACTATGCTGCCATGAAAATTTTACTTTAGACTTAAACAGCTGCCAAGAATGTTTAGTTTGTTGGGAAACTAATTACAAGTAAACTCAGTATAAAGGAGTTTAGCCTGGAGGGGGTTGAAACCTCTTTCTGTGTCTTCTGAAAATGTTAGAAGCATTTCTGCACAACAGCGGGATATCCTGTACATGTGGAGGGTTTTAAGGAGAAGGTGCAGGTGTAATGTGTTATTGTGATAGATATTGTAGTGTAATAACTGAAGAACAATGTGACCGCAGCCAAGGAAATGTCACCAAGCAAATTAAGGCTGAATAACACCTTGAGTGAAATCCTGTTCATCCTGTTGTTGTCCTGATGTGTGTTATCTGAAAGTACTATAAGAACTGAGGAGAGACCGCCTCTTCTCCGTAATATCTTTGTAATGTTGATGATGCTTCTTGCTTGCAGTCAATAAAGATCTACTGAGAATCTGAATACTGTGTCATCTGGTATTTGAGTAGCAACTCTCATCTGCACAACTAATTTTTCACTTTCCATGATATGTCGATATAATAATGAACAAGAGGTCTGCTGTTTAAAATATAAAAATAAAAATATGCACTTATATGTAATAACACATGGGGACATTCATTTTTATTGTCATTACACAATACAGGACTGCACAATGAAGCGTAGCAGCAACCCAATCCAAAATACACACAGAAAACGTATAAACAAGTGAAATCTTTTGTTTAAAACAGATAATGCAATAAAAAGGAAAATTAAATAGAACAAATACAAAAGTAAAACTGAAAGACTAAGAACTCCCTGTATATAAAATAACTATATCTAACCCTTAAACAGGCAGTAGTGGAAAGTTAAAAGTTGTAAGATATAAGTTAAAGTTATAAATTATATCATTTGCAAACAATTAAAACATTTCCACACACATTTCTTTAAAATATTTTATATCTGAATATATTTCAGGTTTTATCAGTTTATCTCCAAGGACACCTTGCCCGTTTACGGTGTAAAAATGTCAAATGGATAACTTTTTAATATTTTATTTCAAATCCTGTCAGCATTTTCTGCACCCTCCCTTGTCAACAAAAACTGGAAAGCGGTCCTCTTGATCATAGCAGACATCATCCACAGGTCTTGGTGTTGATGGTCTTAGGATGCATCAGGAAGGAACATGGGAGGCCTTACCTTCTCCTTGCCACTGTGGAGATGTGCTTCTGCAACTTCTAGTCTGAATGTATTTCCAGTGTTATGCCCAGCTCGTTCTAGAGCATAACAAAGAGGGAGGTCCACACAGAATACAGTTTAAATAAACAAAAAGAATTTATTAAAATATAACTTAACTTACATTTAACTCAAAACACAGTTAAACTCAAACTCAGCCCTTAAAAAAATCCACCAAAATAAAATGAGCTCCTGTAAGGCACCTGTTTATATACAGTCTATGGTTTTTACCCAAGACTCAAGGGAGCTACCACTGTGGAAAAGCTGCGGCAAACGCTACGGTAGTACCCCACTAATCCTAGGAACCGCATCAGACGTATCGGGTAACAGTCAAGTTTAGTGACCGCATTAACCTTTCTGAATATGTACAAAACTTGACCCCTCAGGCTCATGTCTCAGTTTTTCGATCGAACATCTTCATCTATGCTTGCAGCTTAGATTTTTGTGAGCAGTGGCACAGGCAATATGCAGTCGGCAGTGGAAATCATTCACTTAATTAACAACATTATCTGGTGGTTCTTTGGTTTTTACCCTATCACCCAACACTGCTGTGGACCTCGAACCGTGTCTCCAAACACTAGGTCGTTAGGACTGAAACCTGTGCTCTCTTGTGACACCTCTATTGTGGCAAGCAACAACCAAGGAAAAACCATCCTACCAGTCCTGACAGAAGTAAGTGCAATATGAAAGTCGCATAGACTTCAACGTCTGATGAAAACACTCAAGAGATCTTTGAGATTCAGGATGGTAGGAACTGGAAACCTGGGCCCGTATTCATAAAGAATCTTAAGGCTAAGAGTAGCTCCTATGGTGACGTAATTCTAAGAAAATTCTTAGAAAAGTGGGCGTTTACTCTTAAAATTAAAGAAAAAGTCCTAGTAAAGAAAAAAGTAATTCATAAAGCATCTTAGCCCTTAAAAGAGCTCTTAAGGTCGGAATTGTTAGGAGCACGGACGAGGACTTTTAAGAGGCTTAAGAGTTTCTTTAGAGAAAATGGCAGAAAGACGAAGAGGGAGAAGAAATGTGTTGCAGACGATGGATGACAGTGAGTTAATCAGACGCTATAGATTAGATCGTGCAGGGATCGTGTTTGTGACTCATCTTATTAGAGATTCGCTAACATCTCCGACACAGCGCAGGAATGCCACAGCGCCAGAAATTAAAGTAATCACTACATTATGATACTTGGCACCTGGGAAAATGCAAATGCAGCGGTGATGATTTTCTGTCACAACCTTCTGTAAGCCTGATCACACAAACAATTACAGCACTTTCAGAACCTCTTATCGTGTCGCAGTTCATTTTGTTTCCACTGGACATTCCCACCTTGCAGGCTCAAAAAACGGCGTTTATGAATATAGCAGCTTCCCTCTTGCGCACAACGAGAATGAACCGTTAATAGTCTGCGCTTTACGCTCCCTCGTCTTCTTCTCGCCCCGTGCTGTGACACCCGGCCCGAATTTTCCTTTTAGAATTGCCTTGTGTTAATCCACTAACGGGTCCAGTTGGGCTTTCTCGCCCTTATTAGTTTTGATTCTGTGTTTTATCCATTAAAACCAACATTCAAACCACCACTTAAATAGAAACGGCAGCAATCAGTGTTATTGGAAAGAGTGGAACAATTTTTATCATTCCAAGCCAATCAAATACCTGATAGGAAATTAACAGCATGGTAAATGTGTGTGTGTGAGAGGAGAGAACGGTCAAATAGGAAATATTACGCATGTAATTTCCAAAGTGAAGGCTTAGAATAGAACTTTAAATCACTCTTCTTTTTCCTTCTTGGACTACCAACCAATCACAGTCTTCAAAAGATTGTGTCATACGGGGTCAACCCCGCCTCCTCACTAAGATAAAAGTTTTTGTCTTTTCCTTGCTCAGAGTTGCTCTCAAATCAGTCCTGAATAGCTCTTAAGCTAAGACTCGTACGTAGCCTGCAGCTTGCTGAGAGGTCAAGGGGCACTGGGAAAATACAGGAAGTAAACTTAGCTATTTTAGTTACCTAATGAATGTTGTTTTTATTTGTATGTATGTATGTAATGCATCTATCTGTGCATAGATTGTTTAGTGGTTAGCACAACTGATGTGTTATTTTTACTGTGCAGTGTTGTAATTGTTTTTTTGTCCTCTTAATAGAGGTGCCACTGCCGTATTTTTGTACTTAGAGTCGCTCTCAGATCAGTCCTGAATAGCTCTTAAGCTAAGACTCCTAGGTAAAAGTTTTTAAGCTAAGATAAGAGTTTTCTGAGAGGACTCTTAGATTCTTTGTGAATACGGGCCCAGGACCACAGTCCAAAGCGTAGTGGGTTGGAGCAGAGTCCTGCAACAGGACAGCTGAACTGGAAACCAATCACAGAGCAGCTGGGCTGGAGACGGGGAGTCTAGCAGGAGAGCCGATGAGGCCAGAGAAACAAGAGGCTGCTGAGGCACAGGAAGGGCCGTGACCAGGGTTTAGAACTTAGTAGGTCCAGATTTTATTTACGGTAATTCATACCAAGATTACACCTAAACACAACCTAAGTTAAACACTACAGTCACACAAATTAAAAGGGACCTGTTGGCAAAATATACTTTTATTAAAGCTGAATTTTGGTCTCTTCATCTGTGTGTGTTTGTGCACAGTGAAGGCTTAAACCAGGCACTACAGGCTGTTTATCATAGTCTTTCTCTCTTGGCTCACTAAAATTGCATGAAATAATTGATATAGACACACAAGCTATGATCAGGTAGTGCAAACAGGGAAATCTATCTAATCTTCACAACTGTCATCACAGGATAATACTGTTATGTAGACTACATAACGGGCACTATTGCTTCTATTTGATGATATGAAATACAGCAGGTTAGTGCTGAATGCAGAGGAAGCTCTGGGCCGTATTCACAAAGAATCTTAAGGCTAAAAGTAGCTCCTAGTGACGTAATTCTAAGAAAATTCTTAGGCCCCGTGTCCACCAAAGCGTTTTTTGCCAGCTGAAAACGCCACCTGCTGTTCTGAAAACGCGTAGCTGCCAGCGCTAGGGTGCGTTTTGGAGGCGCAGTGTTTATTTTCGAGAAGCTGTGGTTGCTATGATACATAATTTCCGTGGAGGCGATGTGCTACAAGTAGAGTAGCCTACTTAATTTACTGAATGTAAAAATGTCAACACAATGTACGTAGGCCTACTTGCTCTGGCCCTCGCTCTGCATGAAGGCTGAAAGATGAGAGTACAGACTTTTCTGTACGTGTGTTCATGAGATTTTGCGGCCGAGGCAACACCTCGGCGAGTAGGCATATCGTTTCGTTCAAGATCGGATGAGCTCGGTGCAGTGTTTGTCCCGCCCCTCCTGCACCGTGATTGGACGGCTGGGTAAAAAGTGACAGTGACGAGCGCAGCGTTTTCTCCAAAGTTGAACATTTTTCAACTCTCGGCGACGTGAAAAAAACGCTCAGCGCTCAGCGCCCGGCGCGAAAAAGACGCTCAGCGCCTCGTCACGCTCCTGGCGTTTTTAGCAGCTCGGAAATACGCGGCGCTCCCATTGGAATGTATTGAAAAAAGACGCTGGCGTGAGAAAAAAACGCTTTGGTGGACACGGGGCCTTAGAAAAGTGGGCGTTTACTCTTAAAATTAAAGAAAAAATCCTAGTAAAGAAAAAAGTAATTCATAAAGCATCTTAAGCATTAAAAGAGCTCTTAAGCTCGGAATTGTTAGGAGCAGCGACGAGGGACTTTTAAGAGGCTTAAGAGTTTCTTTAGTAGAGGAGAAAATGGCAGAAAGACGAAGAGGGAGAAGAAATGTTTTGCAGACGATGACAGTGACAGTGAGTTAATCAGACGCTATAGATTAGATCGTGCAGGGATCGTGTTTGTGACTCATCTTATTAGATACACGCAAACATCCCCGACACAGCGCAGGAATAAAAGTAGCCTAATCACTACATTATGATATTTGGCAATGCAGCGGTGATGATTTGGGTCTGTCACAACCTTCTGTAAGCGTGATCACACAAACAATTAAAGCTGATGATACACGGGGCAACTTTTTGAGCAATGTTGCTGGGCAATCTTGCTAGAGGCAAGTCCGACTATGTTTTAAATGGATAGCGGCGGTGCGGGGCGGAGTGGTGGGGGAAGGGGATTACGGTAGTAATCTTTACGCATTATTATTGACGACAGCATTGCCCTGCACGATTGCTCTAAAAGTTTCTCTGTGTATCATCAGCCTTACAGCACTGTCAGAACCTCTTATTGTGTCGCAGTTCATTTCGTTTCCACTGGACATTCCCACCTTGCAGGCTCAAAAAACTGCATGTATGAATATAGCAGCTTCCCTCTTGCGCACAACGAGAATGAACCGTTAATAGTTTGCGCTATACGCTCTCTCGTCTGCTTCTCGCCCCGTGCTGTGACACCCGGCCCAAATGTTCCTTTTACAAAGGCTTGTGTTCATCCACTAACTGGTCCAGTTGGGCTTTCACGCCCTTCTTCGTTTTGATTCCGTGTTTGATCCATTAAAATCAACATTCAAACCACCACTTAAATAGAAACGCCAGCAATCAGTGTAATTGGAAAGAGTGGAACAATTTTTCTCATTCCAAGCCAATCAAATACCTGATAGGAAATTAACAGCATGGTAAATAAAAAACAGGATTTATATCCTACATTTACAATGTGTGTGTGTGTGTGTGTGTGTGTGTGTGTGTGTGTGTGTGAGTTTGACGTCCGCGCGTTTGCACTGTTTTGTCATGATCATAGCAGCTACATTGGTGTGATGTGGATCCGCACAGGACAGAGGAAACAGAAATAACCTTTAGCTGAAATAATTTAAACGCTGCTGCCACTCCAGTTTCTCTGTCTGAACTGGACTGTGTGTGAGCCTTTGTGGATGTGTAGAAAAACACAGAAAATTTAACATTAGATTAGATTCATTTGAACATTAGATTAAACATTAGATCCTGTTGGCGTGTCGGGAGATTTTAATATGAAGTTATGCTGCTGTGCCTTGTGCGTATGCTCCCAGCACCTCTCTTAATAGGGAGCCCGCATGGTCATAAAGCCTTTATTTTTTAACTTGATTGTGTTGTGTTATGAATGTGTTGAATTCAAATTATTTTATTGCTAGGGTTCTAACCTACATATAATTATGGCGATCTGGACCTCAGAGCTGGTTACGGCCATGACTACCACTACTCCTATCAGTACTCTTGTACATTTTTCATACATTTATTTGACTTTGCATATTATGCAAAGTCAAATAAATATATTGTACAAAAATACATTTATACAAATAAATGTATTATACAAAGTGTAATAAACAAATAATTAATAACTGATTGATTGAATGATTGATTGATTGATTGAACTTCTTAGGGGGGTAGGAGCATCATGAACAAGCAGCCAAAGGGCTGCAGCTTCTAATCACATCACAATTATATAAAGGCCTACCAATATACAGTGATGTTAATCCATAAACATTCATTATACAGTTCACCTCTTTCACAATATTCACAATATAATCATAACTATAACAAAGTTCATTAAATTAAAACTAAATGAATCCTTACAGTCATAACAACAGAGAATGCTATTAATGCTAAAGTGCCATTCCTAGACAGCCCATTAACTACTGCTCATACTGATAATTTATTAGGGCAGACAGCCACTTTAAAATAAATGCATAGAGTTAATCATCTCAATGCTGATTGGTAGCTCTTTTTACATTATCACAGCCCAGTACAGGAAGTCCTTTCCCAGACAGCTCTTGAACATGAAGGGACCCAAATTAGATGTAGGCCTACTCCCTCTTGTGGTGTAATAATAGTATACCCTAATTCTGGTAAATAAAAAAAGAGAACGAGGGCCACGTGTGAAACATTTATTTGAGTTCTGAGATTAAACTTAGAACTAAAATACTTTTTTCACATGAGGCCCTCATCCTCTCCATTAAAGATCTGAGAACTTCTTCCACTGTTGTTTTTTTTGATCATATGTGACTTGGCTGCTGTAACACAATTGGTATTAAAGGAGGTATAAGTTCACATTTGTTTAGACCTTCAAACAGTATTCACATGTACCTATGTACACTTAAAGAGTAACTGCTCACTATATTCATCACTCCTGTCGGTGGCGGACTGCCTCAATTATTCAGGCCTTGAATTTGGCTCCTTCTCAGGCACAGGTGTTGTTTGGTTCAGTCAGTTGTGATCCACCTTGTTTGCTGTTTTTTAGCAAAAGAAGCTCTGATTAAACTGTTGTGATAAAAAGAAGAGCAAATTATAAAAACCTTTTATGGCAAAAGAAGGATCCCCCCGCAGGGTTTTTCAAAGCATTTCAGAAACCCTTATATTTAATTAATGCTCTTTTGTTTCCACAGGTGTCTTTACTGCACCTGTTGAAGGTTTTTATTATTTTAACTTCTTCTATCATGCTGGAGAGAAGCAGAGAAATCAGGGCTTTCACTGATCGAGAGCAATGACATTATTGTCAAAACATGTGATGACAGTGCAGGCTTTGGCAGAGCAGATCAACCAGGAAACACAGCATTTCTGCAGCTTAAGAAAGGGGATGAGGTGTCTGTGCGCCTGCCTGCACATCATCGTGTTTGGGCAGCCAGCAAGACGACCACCTTCAGTGGTTTTCTGATCAGTCAACAATGACAATCCAATGACTTCAAGAAGGATGATTCCAAAAACCTGAGATCAATTACTGTGCAATAATCTACTAGGCTATATTGACTTTAACATTTAGATTTAGATTTAAATAGCTGCCAAGACTATATATCATATACAAATTAATTTACAAAATATCATTAAAAAATGTGTCCAATGAGTCTCGACTGTTTCACGTCATGAAAGTGACAAGAAACAACCAAATGTAATGGCCCTCAGAGAACCCTGTCATTTTGGACAGAGCATGAGCTCTTGGTAATGGAACAGTGGATAAGACACATGCCTTTGGTGTGAGAGACGCAGGTTTAAATCCCACTGTGACCCATCCACCATTGTGTCCCTGAGCAAGACACTTAACCTCGTTGCTCCAGAGGCGTGCGACCTCTGACATGTAATTGTAAGTCGCTTTGGACAAAAGCTACATCAGTGTTAAAAAAATGAATAAATGTAATGTAATCTTGTATTTGAGTACCAACTCTCATCTGCACAAGAACAGATTTTTCAATTTCCACCTCATGTACATATAATAATCAGCAAGAGGTCTGCTGTTCAAAATATAAATTTAATTTAAATTAGTATGACAATACTAGTTTAATTAATTTTAGTTCTGGGCCACAATTAAAAAATGTAGTTGTGATTAATCGTGTCAAAATTGAATAATAAATTCTAAAGTAGTGTATTACGCACCTTTAATTTAAATGTACTGCTATACACAAAAGTGCAATAACACGTGGTTTGCAAACACTTTAAACAAATATTTTTTACCAGCAGTATTCCCTTTACACAATAGCAATAAAATATTTCTTGTAAATCTCAACACAAACATTAATGTAATCAAATCAAACATAAAACCAAAGCTATTTGCCACTGCCAGGGCATTACTTTTTATCTAGCTTGTTAAAACAAGTTACCATCAGAGTCCAGAGCCACGATCATCACATCATAACAGGCACCTTCTGAGCAACGGGTTAACACATGAATCTGGTTTCAGGTACCAGCAGAAATGCAGGGAGCCACATAAACTATGTTTGGGGGAAAGTGTCCCTGTTAGAGTGAAGTCGCCTCACATGCATGCGCGCCTGTTGCCAAAGTTGAATTGTCTTGAACTTTTTGTATGCGACACGCAGCACAAATCACTGGAAGAGAGACTGATCCTCGCTGTTTGTGAATTTTACTGATCAGCATACAGTGTGTGGCTTTCCACTTCACTGTGGCATTTAATTGTTCACTTGTCTTGCTTTTGTTTATCTACTTCTCCCACACGCTGCATCCAACATAGTCTGCCGAAGCCTCCCTCCACTGCCTGTTTGGGTGATTTGCTGGCTGATGAACATCCCACCCCTCCTGTGACCCATGGTTTGAATGTGTATTCAGAGCCAGTGAGCAACAGACTTTCAAAATAACAATTGACTTCATGACAGATGAAAGGGGCTGCTCGTAGTGACGGAGTTATCACCCGACTATGCACTAACTATCAAGGAACCTAACTAAATGTTTAGGTTTAACAGCAAATTTACTGTTTGGTTCAGTCAGTTGTGATCCACCTTGCTTCCTGCAGGAAGCAAGTGAGGTTTGCTAAGAAGATATCGGCAGAGAGACCCAGCTTTTGTTCCTTTGTAAAGGACCATCATCTCCTCTTTTGAGAACCGGTTCTCACTTTTGATTTCCACACTTCTTCCTGATATGCTCCAAAGCTGGTGAGACTTGATCCAGACGTGATCCAAAAAGGGTCTGAAATGAAATAGCCAAGTTGATAAATAATTAAACTGTACAAAGACACATACTGTCGTTTGATTTGCCAGGTACAAACAGGTTTAGGGCCCAAATGCAAGACACAACTGGGGCAGGAATCAGTTATCTATTGGAAAACCGATGCTGGAACTGGCAGTGAGGCACGAGCATGCACAAGACAATAGTCCATCGTTAGGAGCTTTCACACTGCCCAATTTCCCTGGATTATTACGCCAATATGCCGGGTCTTGCCTGAAAGGGGGATCCGATTTGATCTGCGTCTGAGCCAGGAATGTTGGCAGTAACAGAGGCGGAACAATGTCTGTGTGAAAGGCCAAAACAGGAGTGACGTTTCAACACTGTTGCATTACAGTCTACTCTGAAAGTCCACCAACTCCATTACAGCTGCGACACGGTTTTGTTAGGTCCCCAGCCCGGAATTAACATTCACTGGAAGTGTCTCAGCATTGACTTGCTGTTAATTTCTCATTTTTGTGCTTCTACTACCTTCTCCACAGCTCTCTCTGACCCCGTTTCTTTACCCCGGGTGGGGGGGAAGTCCCCCCAAAAATTGTGAGTGTTAAACACTTAATTTCCTGCATTCAGGTGTTTTTCTGCACCAATATTTTGATATTGATATTTAATATTTTATGACCTTGTAACTGATTATTTATTTCCATCTTAAACATGCAATTGTACTACTGCCTGCCTTGGCCAAGACACTCTTGGAAAGACAGTTGACAGACAGTGACTGATTGAGATAACCTCTTTAAATGTGCATGTGGCACCATTTTACCTCTTCAATAATAAATGAAATAACTCCTGGACTTTAAGAGCTCCTGTGTTTCAGCAGGTTTTCTGCTCATATTCAAAGTTCTGCACATTCAGAATCTAACTGGGTTCTCTCACATTTCCAGAATAAAGGAATATTTTGAGAGGTCAAACAGGATAAATCATCATAAACTTTGAAATCAATCAGCGGTTCACCTGGTTGCTGCACCATGTGAAAGGGATCCATACCACGTATTCTACAACCCGTTGCACCACTACTATCCATGTGGGGATTTAATTCTTGCATGTTCTGTTGTGCAGGATCGCAGCCCCAATGTGTCCACATAAGGAAAGGTCAAGATGGCTATCAGAGTAAAAATGCACTGTCTATTGCATTAGACTAGGCATATTGATGAGTTTATATTGAAGTAGCCCATTAAAATATACCTGCAAATGCAGTGAAGAAGCTGATTATCTGTAATTTAGCTATTTCTACATCCCCTTTTAAATCTCCATGAAGGTGTTGATAAGATCACTTTAAAATATCACTTTTGCTGCCAAGACAACTTTTGGTGCCTGTGCCTTTTATTATGGAGATGTAGCCAACGAAACCGCTTGTTCTGCAGCAGCACAGGCTGCCAAAACAATCTGATTATTCCTGAAGCATCTAAATAATCTTCACAACGCAAAGAATTATTATGGCTGTAACAGGAGAGCAGCTCGCTGTTGAAGCAGGTAAACCTGCATACAGAGGAAGCTGTTGTCATGCGTAAAACCCAACAGGACTATTTTATCCACCATATTCTCTCTCTCTCTCTCTCTCTCTCTCTCTCTCTCTCTCTCTCTCTCTTCTCTCTCATTCTGTTTATGGACTCACTGTCGGACATCGCTATAAAACAAATAGTAAGCGATATTTATTAAAGAAACAGGCTAATGTCCAAAGCGATACTCTGTTCAACACCAGGACACTTTTAATATATCTCAGTCAATGCAGTGATCATCTGACATAGATCTTAGAGTGTGCATTCTTCATTTGCTCTGCAGAGACTAAAGACGCTTTTAATGCGCTGTTAACGGAAAGTGAAAGTGTTTTACTTGTCGGCTCGTTAAAAAGCGACGCAGGCTGCAGTGCCATGATGCGCGCTCACTGGATTTCAGTTGTATTAGTAGAACATAAAGCCTTAAACTGAAAAGACACTCGCCTGATTTCCTAAATGTTTGCATCTGCCCAGCTCTGTGACTGTGACAAGCGCCCCACCAGCGCTTGTAACTGCGCGCACACAGCCTGGATGAGATAATTTCGGTTAATGAAGGAAAATTCAGATTACAGATTGGTGAAGTTATTAAAGGTATGAATAGCAAAATTAAGAGTAGGCCTACATTAGATTAGTACTCACCCCTGCTGCAGACATCACTACTGCCTTCAGCTAGAAGTAACAGCAGCACAAAAGAAGAAGCTGCACTGGCCGAAATCGCCTGAACCAGGAAGGCAATGCGAAATAAAACTTTACATTAGGAAAGAGGGGGAGACAAAACATAGATTTTGAAATAAATATATACTGGCTCCGCTGCCTGTCAGATGATTAACCAAGTTAATTTCAGCGCCTCTGCAGCTCACAGCAGGTGGAGCAGAGAGGACAAACAAAGTTACAGCTGGATCATCTTATTCTCTGCTGATTTGCAGAATAAATAATAATAATCTCTCTCTCCTCTCTCTCGCTCCCGTGACTTAAAATTAGTTAAGAAAAGTTACATTTTCGGCCTTTTGTTGTTTGATTTTTAAAATTCATTCTGAGATCCGAGCAGCAGCGTCGTTAGCCCTGGGCGTCCGGGGCTATAGCCCCCGATGTTTTTTGAAAAGCCCCGGATCTCTGAAGGATTTTTAAAACAAACAACAAAAGGCCGAAAATTGAACTTAACTCTATTAACTACCGTTACGTGCGCGGGAGCGAGCGAGGGCGAGAGATTATAGTTCCTATTATTTATTCTCCTGCACATTAGCGGAGACTAAGATGATCCAGCTGTAGTGTCTGTCCCCTCTGCTCCACCTGAAGCTGTGAGCTGCACTTTATCAGAGGCGCTGAAATTAAGTGTGTGGATTTGTGGTGAGACCAGTCAATCACTCACCCAGTCGCGGACAAAATGCGGCCTATTTAAATGTTGAGGGAGGAAAAAATGTTGCTTGAAAAAGTGCCTCACAGACTTTTCTTTTGTGCTGCTGTTATTTCTAGCTGATGGGTGGGTACTTCTAATGTAGACTACTATTAATTTCGGTACATTTTCCATTCATACCTTTTATAACTGAACCAGACTGTAATCTGCATTTTACTTCATTAATCTGAATGAGATCATCGGGCTGTGTGCGCACAGTTACGCAGTAAAGCTCTGGTCGGGCTGAGCTGGGCAGATGCAAACATTTAGAAAAACAGGCAAACATCTTTTAAGTTTAAGGTTTTATGTTCTACTAATACAACTGAAACCCAGTGAGCCACACCATGGACCTGGTGGCCTGTTTGGAAAGCAGCCTGCGTCGCTCTTTAACAAGTCGGCAAACACTTTCACTTTCCATTAACGGCGCATTAAAAGCGTATTTGCGCAGCAAATGAAGGCTACACACCGTAAGATCTGTGTCAGAGAATCACTGCATTGACTGAGATATATTAAAAGTGTCCTGTTGTTGAACAGAGCATCGCTTTGGACATCAGCCTGTTTATTTTCTTTAATACACAACGGTTACTATTTGTTTTATAGCGATGTCCGACGGTGAGTCCATAAACAGAATGTCGCCGGTGAAACTGATCTTTCACTCAGCAGAGAGACAGAGATACAGACAGGGAGAGAGAGAGAGAGAGAGAGAGAGAGAGAGAGAAAATTTGGTGGATGAAACAGCCCTGTTTGGTTTTACGCATGACGCACAGCTTCCTCTGTCTGCAGGTTTACCTGCTTCAACAGCGAGCTGCTTTCGTGTTACTGCCACAATAAGTCTTTGTGCGTTGTGAAGATTATAGATGCTTCAGGAATAATCAGATTGTTTTGGCAGCCTGTGCTGCTGCAAAGCAAGCGGTTAGGTTGGCTACATCTCCATAATAAAAGGCACAGGTACCAAAAGTTGGCTGGGGAGCAAAAGTGATATTTTGAAGTGATCTTATCAACACCTTCATGGAGATTTAAAAAGGAAAACTATTGTAGAAATGCATTTGCAGGAATATTTTAATGGGCTACTTAAAAAATAAACTCATCAGTTGCCTAGTCTGATGCAATAGACAGTTTTACTATGAAAACCTATATCTTGACGGTTCCTGATGTGGACACATCGGGGCTGTGATCCTGCACAACAAAACATCCCTACACTACCATGGATAGTAGCGGTGCAATGGGTTGCAGAATCCGTGGTATGGATCCCGTCCACACGGTGCAGCACACAGGTGGCAGAGAACCCAGTTAGATTCTTTGCAGAACTTTGAACATGAGCAGAGAACCTGCTGAAACACAGGAGCTATTAAAGTCCAGGAGTTTCTAACTGAATTAAAATTATGTTTCTCCTGTAAAAAATTGAATATCTGAAAGCTGAGAGCTGCTCTGCATTATCTTCTGTTACAATTTTAGATTTTGAATTGTTTTATTAAACCTTTATTAAACCAGAACAAATATTTTTCCAACAGTATCCTGGTCAAAGAAGGCAGGAGTACAATTGCACATTTAAGATGGAAATAAATAATCAGTTACAAGGTCATAAAATATCAAAATGTTCTCAAATATTCACCACAATTCAGCGACAACGACGACCAAACGAGCAATCAGTCCTAACATCTGAAGGCAGAATTGCAGCCTTCAAGTCATTTAAAAGCAACAGTAAAACAAAGATACAGCCCCCTGTGGGAAACCTGAATTTTGTGTGTCCTTTTACATAAATAATTTCCGCAATAAATTGATGCAGAAAATGCAGAAATTGGTGTAAAAAAACACCAGAATGCAGGAAACTAAGTGTTTAACATTCAAAATTTTCTGGGGGAGCACCCCCAGACCCCCCGCTTCACACGGATTTAGACACAACATTTCATTAATGCTTGGTGGAGGTTTCAATTAATTTGTGAAGATATGAAGTTTTATGGGCTGGGCAAAGCCCCCAATGTTTCAAGATCCTAACAACGCCCCTGGATCCGAGCTTTTCAAAAAACATCCGGGGCTGTAGGGCTACCACGCCGCTGTTTCAGTCTTTTGACAAGACCACAGTTTTTCAACGGGCCAAAGTGGCTTCTGGGAGTGACTGTGTTACCGCCACGGGCGAAATCTCCCCGCTTTTGGCGGGTGATAATGTCAAGCCCTGTTTACTATATATGTCGAATATAATTACCGGTGAATTTGTTGACACCAACTGCTATTTCTTTAAATGGGGAGTGAACTTTTGTGGGGAGCTACTGTATGTGTGAAGGTGTCAAGCTCACTGTTGGTGAGACCTAATGCAAGAACATGCTGAGACAAAAGCAGCATCCAGGGCTTCTCAGAAGTTCATGCAAAAATACTGCACATGATCTGCAACCCATACAGTTAATTAAACACAAGACAATATGTGTGTGATGTTGATGGTCAGTTACCACAACAAATGTAGCCTAATGTCAAACATTGTTTTATTTTATCATGAAAGGGAAGATAGAAAAACATAGACAAGCTTACTTCTGTTATCCTGCATGGTATAACATGATGCAATATCAGTAACGTGATTTACAGAATACGTTTACATTAAATGGTACCAAATAGGAAAATAAACATTTCTCATCACATTCTGCCAAATAATATCAAACTTTCACATTATTAAAAGTGAATTCGGCATCAGATGAAACATCAGTTCTTCACATGATGGACATCCTAGACAGTATTTTAAATACTCATTGACAGGGAAAAAAGTATATATATGTCCTCCTTATGAATAAAATGTGCAACATATATTGCCTTTTGAAGTTTAACTCTCTGTAGCTTTTACGATAGCATTTCTTATAAGTTTCAGCGTGGAATGCAAACAATAGAACCACCTGAATTAAAATAAAACTAGAAAATCTCATTGGTGTATAAACAAAAATGCCCTGTTTAAAATAAACAGCAAATGCCTGAACATAGACTTGTTTGTGGTATTTAAAGCTGTACTTATCAATATTTTTATTTTAACAATGGATCAAATAAATATGCGTGAAAGTGGTCATTTCTAGCAGGCAGATATTTTCAGCAAAGATCTCCTATAAACACACCGTTCACTTCCTTTTCAGCACCAAACATTAAACAGACAAAGTGATGACTTTCTTTCAGTTTGTCATTTGGTGTTGGGTAACGTTCAGGTTTAACCTTTCCTTGTTGGAGATTTTCCAGCACAGAAAATGTGCTCAAATCAGATCAAATCAATGATCTAAAAGTGGCTGAAAATGAAATGTACATTCGAGTATTTTAATTCTAATTTAAATTTCAAATATTGACTAATGCATATTAAAGGCATTTATTTTAAAGTATAAAAAAGTTTGTTTTGTTTTTTTTTTAAGAACAGGTTTAAAAACTAGTTACACAAAAAATTTTATAAAGAAAAGCAAAGGAGATAACAAATTGATGCAAATTATGGTCAGATAAAACGCATTGAGATGAGAACATGTTGCAAGTTTAATATGGGAGAACTTAATTTGGGTAAATTAATAGTAAGTTAATTCATAGTTGTCTTGTTGTTAAACTTATGAGGGTTAGGGTTATAGATTTTTTTGATGTCATGCACAGCTCATGTTTTTCCAGACATCATGCTCATCTCACACGATGTTGTGGAAGCAGGCTCAAAGATGTATCAGAGAGAATGTGTAGCTTAAGAATAAAAATGCAGGTCAAACTTTTTTCTAATTTCATGAGCAAAAATCATTTATTTAGCTTAGCTTGATAGTAAGTGTAGATGTCAGGGAATAATTACCCCTACAGCTGGAATGAATTGCGTACTAACCCTCCAAAAATTCGAGTTCCTCTATGCTTACTTGATGACAATGTCGCCTGGCTGCTGGTCAGTGTATCTCTCATAATGGACAGGGCGACAGATGTTATCAACATTATCACATGCAACAACCACTTTACGTTTGGTACATTGCACGTCTAAATCTTCGCAGTTTTCGTTGGATCTAACATCGCACACACGCATCACTGAGTTGCTGATGCACAAGTTACCATTCCGACCTTCAGCATCTTTCACTCGCTGTCCACATCCACAGATCTTATCAACTTGGCTCACAGGAGCGTCAATGAAGGACTGCACTTTCTGCCTGCCACAGAGTCCATTTTTCTTTAGGTACCTGTGTAATGAGATCAATGTTTTACTGCATAGTTTTGAGATTAAGTTCAACTTTTAGCTGTCACAATGTCACATGATCTTCCTCTTAACTGTGGGCATGTTGAAACCTCTTGTTTGTTTGCTGTGATCCAAATCATTGAATGAGTTGATAAACCATAAATGTTGCCATAAATAGATCGTTTAGAACACAGATTGTTTCAAAATGAGAAATTTAATGTGGCCTATTGATAACTCATAGCTACAGCTCGTGGAATCAGTCGAGTCCTTTTGCTTTGTAGTTTATCAGATCACTCAGATGGCACTAAAAATACTTTCAACTGCAAAAAAGAAACATTTACTTATTCTTTTAAAAGGAAATAATTGATTAAAGATTTTAACTCACTTTCCCCACTTTCCCAAATCCCACTGAAATCCGTTAGCGACGATGTGTCTCTTTTTAAATGTATTGTATTTTCCAATGTCTGCCGTCTGCTGACAGGGCCGTGAAGGAGGTGCCCTGGGGTAGGAACTGCGCTTGCTATTAGAAAACACTCCTTGCCCTTCGTGAAACAAGGCTACAGTGAAGATCATGGCAGTCAAGAGGATGACGTTCATTTTGTCTAGAATAAGGAAAAGAATGCAAGTGTTTTTTGAGCCGTTTAATCCGTTGTTCAAAACAATTTAAGAATCAACACAGACCAACTGCAACAAAGATGTTTTAAATGAATAATAATCCCACCGGGATAATGTTTTAGTCTTTGGTCTTTGGCTACTCTGGTGTAATCTGATGTAGTTCTCACATCTAGTATCTTTGATAATACTGTCATGTATATCAAGATAGATAGGGCCGATGAGTGAACTTTTCTAATTTAATAAGTACACAATGATTCCATCATTTCTTTAATAAAGGTACTAAACTGTAGCAGTGAACATGTTCTTGGTTGTTACTTGAATTTTCAGTATTGTAAAGTTAGCCAATAGACCACAATCATCTTCATCTGAACCTGGCATACTGTACAGGCTAATTTTCTTCTGTATTTTCAGTGGACAAAACACAAGAAATCAAATAGAGTAATTTTTAAATAGGTTAAAATGCATATAATTAGACACACCTTCTATTGGACAGATAGAGAGAGAGGCTTTCTTACCTTTCTTTGCTGCTGTGTTATTCTGAAGGGGATCAACATCAATTGATGTCTAAATCAAAAAAAGAACGCTCCCTTTATAAACCTCTTCATGTCTTGTGAACATTTGATCATAACCAAACATTTTAGCCCCAAAAGATTAACAGCCAATTAAAATACTGGAAATTTACATGATGCATGTAAAGTACATGTACCATATGTGTTGACACAAACCAACTACTATTTATGGTAAAAGAAGAAGTGCACTTTTGGGTCGATGCAGAAAAAAACATTGCCTACTCTTGACCCTACTTGGCTAAATAATGTCTGCCGGCTGTACGCAGTTCTACAAGATGTTTCTTATTATATTTTCAGAAGTGTACCTTGTTTTCCTTAAACTTTTATCTTCTTCTGACCCCTCAGACTTACCTTAGAAATCCAGACCCCTAGGTTGGAAATCAAACGTGTTAGCCTCCTTCCACCTCAACTCTGGGCAAATTGGTCCTGCCACAGTCTTTGCACCACAAAATGTATATACTATGATTTTTATAGCAATACATCATAGACTGTACATTCACCTAGAAACTTTGCATTTTTGGCTCTTGAAGCTGTCACAGTTTGAGTGTTATTAGGGGCTGTTTTATTCTTGATTAAGGCTGGTGTGATTTTTGTTTTCTGTTATGAGTTTTATCATTTCTGTATTTGGTCATATCCTGGGGGCTGTTTCACAAAAGCAGGATTAGAAAATCCAGGATAACAGAAAAAGTGAGGCTTGACCTAGTGTGGTCAGTTCATCCTTGGCTTTATCCATTTCACAAAGGCCAAACCAGGCTGAGAAAGAACGAGTATGTCAACCCAGGTGTAAGTAAATAAATGTGCGTCCACAGATTTCTTGAATTTGCATTTTTTTTAGCTCATAATGGAAGTGTATGAGGAGATAAAGCACATAATATGCAAAAAAGGAAACACAGCTGCTGTAATCACACATCACGCGGACCAAGTGAATGTGTACTACTCTTAACTGAAAGCTTCATCATTTTAACATTCAGTGAGTTACTTGTCATTTGAACAAATTAACAACTTTGCCTTAAAAGTGAGCAGTGGAAGTCAGTGTTGTAACGTGTGAATCTGACAGCAAACTATCAATTAATGTTCATACAGAACAAACATGACTGGACCAAAGAGGACCAGGCAACAGGTCAAGATTAAATATAAGATTTTGCAGACTGGTAAGTGTCTCGATAAAATGGTGATGTGATGTGATGCTCACAGAAAATGTCATATTTATAGCAGGACCCAGAAGCTGTACTGCCCGAGAGCCAGTCAGGGAAAATAGTAAGTACTACATGAACATTTACAGTTACTTATTTGGCGAGTAACAATAGATATGAGCAGCAATAGCTACTTGTAACACCTACTAACGCATAGGACGTCAATGGAAAATACTTTGGGGAAGCAGTAAGATTTAACAATGGAGCAGTCAAGACCAAAGGGCATCTTGCCATGCATAATTCCTACTGTGGTAATTGATATGTGTTTAACAGAATTCACAAACTGTTAGAGGTCCTGCATGACTGCATGCATGAAAAAGCATGAATTAATTCATGAAGTGTGGACGGTCAGGAATGTACAAAAATTAACAGTGTCTCAGGCATGACATAATGAAAGGATAATATGTTCATTAATGCAACAACAAAGATATTTATTAATTTCTGATTTATTAATGATGTTCACGTCTTCTTCATAAGTAGGTCTGCAGCAAAAGGGACAGGCCAAACAACCGACCAGTGTTGCAATTTTGATTACAACACTTGGAATTCAACCGAATACAAAATGTTGTAATCTTTCAAAAACATACACCGTGCACGCCTGTGACTGGTCAGTTTTTTGACCTGTCCCTTACCATAGTTTCTTCTTCCTTTTTTATTTTATTAACTTTGTATGGGAAGAATGTAAGTGCCACCGGGCCACATAGGAACCTAGCAAGATGTGTTTTGTGTTCTGTATGCGACGCAAGTCAATGTCAAGTGCTTGTTCATGCTAAGAATTGTTGAGTCAATGCAATGACATAACTTTTGTTATGCCAACACATCCTCACACCCAACTCGTCACATATGGATGCTTGGTTAAGAAGCTTTTGCGTCGCTTTTTAACGTCCTGGGTACCCTGTAGTGTTGTTTATCTATGTTTAGGGCTCCGTGGTCAAGTTAGCAACAATAAATGTACAATGTCTGGCCAAGTTAGCAAGAATAAATATGGAATGTTTGGTTAAACTTTCAAAAGAAAAATAATAGTCAACGTTGTTAAATGCTGCCATTTTGAAATGGCACGTTGGTAACGTTACAAGGTTTTGGTTAGGTTTAGGCTGCAGAGGTGCTGACACATGTGAGTTAACTTATGTGAGTAAACTTATGGAAGTTAAGTAACGTCACTTGCGTAACTTAGGCAACTACGTGACCTACATAACTTGCATAAAAACATTCAATGTGGATTTTTTGTTTTATACTGGAAACAAACTCCAGTCCCCTGGTTGAAAGTCCAGTTGCCCACTGTCCACCCCAACCAGCTCCTTGCTCTAACTTTCCTGTTAAACATCTTACAGCTACCTTTAGCATTCAAATGTGCATCTTTTCCCAGTGCGCTGAACTAAGATGCAAAGGGGCTACTCAGTGTGTTACAAACTGATGCCAACAGGTTTTGACCATGCGTCCTTATATGGGATTACTTGGGAGTGAGGACAGGTTGGTTATGCATTGGCGCTATATAAATAAAAGTGAATTAGATTGAATGACCTTTTTTATTTCTTGGGTTGGAGGGTTTGTATGGATTGGAATCTGGAAAAGAGGATTTGACTTGTGTGTTGGTAGATCACATAAATGTGATCTAATTTGGTAATGACCTACTGCGAACAAAGGAATTTGAAAGAAAAATTTCGAAAACATTTTTAAGAACAGCATTAATTTTGACAAGAATCTTAAATTAAGTTTTAGTGTTAGTCACTTGCTGGAAATAGTAGGTTTAAAGTCACTTTTTAGTCTTTTTGTTTTCCTTTGTTTTAGTTAAGATTTAGTCAGTGGACCTCTATTTTCATTGTAGTCTAATTTTAGTCAATGTTTTAGTCATAATTGATATGGTACTGATGGTACTCTTTTACTGACTGTTAGGCGTTTAACCAGAGTTCACCCCGGCGGAGGAGTTGTCCCTCGATAATAACCAAGGGAGGTCTTGTTAGAAGGGATCCGGTGGGGGATGGCCACTGACTCTGTCCCACCCATAGAAACTGCCCCCTTCATACATGGTACATTATTACAGTTACCCACTGCATATGCACAATAATCAAATATTCATGTTTGATGATGTGGACTTACTGACAAGGTCCTGCACGATCTGGCAACACACTAACTCTTGTGGTGCTACCCGACATTAACGTTAATCCACTGAATATTATGATGAAGATGATGATGAATGCCTTTATTGTCACTGCATGTAAATACAATGAAATTATAGAGCCACTCTAATAGGTGCATCATAAAACACATAAAATATATAAAAACACATCACACAGGTATTCATTTAAAACCTAATTTACCCTCGTTCCTTCTAAAGGGCTAATAAATATTCTAATATCACACTGCTGAGTAAATATTCCAACAGCATTTAAAATTCTGAAAAAACAGTTTTTGCTTCATTTAGGATTGTTATTGCTTCAGGAAAGAAGCTAGTCCTAAATCTACTAGTTCTCGTTTTTGACATCTGTAACGTCTCCCAGATGGCAACAGTTCGAACAGCTTAATAACCGGGTGAGAACAGTCAAGTGCCATTTGGTGGCTTTAGACAGCAGTCTTGAATTAGCAATTTCCTGTAGTGAGGGTAGAGGACAACCAAGAATCTTCTGTGCAGTGTTGATCACTCTTTGTATGCTTTTCTTGTCTGCTGTAGAGCATCCAGTGTACCACACAGTTACACAGTACATCAGGATGCTCTCTATGGAGGAATGGTAAAAAAGCACCAACAGCTTCTCAGACAGATTGTTTTTTTTTAGGAGTCTGAGAAAATACAAACGCTGTTGTGCCTTCCTTACCACTACTGTGATATTGTCAGTCCATGTGAGTCGATCCGAAATGATGATTCCCAGGAATTTAAAGTTTTGAATCCTCTCCACTAGGTCCCCCTTGATGGAAAGAGGGCGGTGGTCGGCGCGGCACTTCCTGAAGTCTATAATTAGTTCCTTAGTTTTCCCGATATTGAGAGACAAGTTGTTTTCTGTGCACCATGTGACCAGTCTCTGGACCTCTGCTCTATAGGCCGACTCATCTCCCCCTGAAATGAGTCCAACAAGTGTGGTGTCGTCTGCAAACTTTACAATGCTATTGGTGGAGTAAAAGGGATTGCAGTCATAAGTATACAATGAGTATAACAGAGGACTCAACACACAGCCTTGAGGGGAGCCGGTGCTGAGAGTAAGGGTGGAGGATTTGTGGGGCCGAAGCTTCACACTTTGGGGCCGATTGATTAAAAAGTCCATAATCCAGTGGCAGATGTAAGAAGAGAGTCCAAGGTCAGACAGCTTCCTAATGAGGATGTCTGGGATGATCGTATTAAATGCAGAGCTATAATCTACAAAGAGCATCCTCACATAAGTGCCCCTATACTCTAGATGGTTTAGGGCTGTATGAAGGGCTATGGTGATGGCATCATCTGTCGACCTATTCGCTCTATAAGCGAACTGGTATGGATCTAGGGTCGATGGTAAACTGGTTTTAATGTGCTCCATTACCAGCCTCTCAAAGCACTTCATAACTACCGGGGTGAGTGCCACCGGTCTATAGTCATTCAAACTGCTGGGAGAGGGCTTTTTTGGAACCGGGATGATTATAGATGTCTTCAGACAGGATGGTATAACGGCTTGGGCGAGTGACATATTGAAGATCTTAGTAAACACAGCGGTAAGCTGGCCAGCACACTCTTTAAATACTTTCCCAGGTATACCGTCAGGACCGGCAGCCTTCCTTGGGTTGACTTTACTAAGGACCCGCCTCACATCACATTCCTGCACTGTGAGTGGGTAGGTGTTAGAAGCAGGTGGAGAAAGCACAGCCGATGTTGAACTTTTTACCTCAAAGCGAGCAAAGAAACTGTTTAGTTCCTCTGCTAGTGAGGCGTCTGTGTTGAAAAGCATTGAGTTGTTGCCCTTGTAGTTTGTAATGTTTTTAATTCCTTGCCACATCCGCCTTGGGTCGTTATCTGTGAAGTGATCTTCTATTTGTCTTTATAGTCCTGTTTAGCCTCCCTAATAGCCCTTTTCAGGTCAGCTCTAGCTGAGCTGTACCTGGCTGTGTCCCCAGACCTGTATGCAGCATCTCTGGCTTTCAGAAGGCTCTGTACTGTCTTGTTCATCCAAGGTTTCTGGTTAGGAAAAAACGTGACTTTCTTGTTCACAGTGACTGTATCCACACAAGATGTAATATAGAACAGCACAGTTTCGGTGTATTCATCCAAGTCTGGTTGTGCAAATAAGTCCCACTCAGTGTGCTCGAAGCAGTCTTGTAACTGTGCAAGAGCCCCCTCTGGCCAAGTTTTAATAGTCTTTACAACAGGCACAGATCTCTTCCTAAGGGGTATATATGCAGGGACAAGAAACAATGAAATATGGTCTGAAAAACCTAAATGTGGCAAGGGAACTACCCTGTATGCATGCTTTATATTTGAATAAACATGATCTAATGTATTCTGGCCTCTGGTGGCACATTTCACATACTGAGTGAATTCTGGTAGCACAGTCCCTAAACGTGCCTGGTTAAAGTCTCCAGCTATAATGTGAACGCCGTCAGGATGAGCCTGCAGCTGTCTATTTATAGTGGAATGCAGGTGGGCTAGCGCTGAGCTAACATTAGCATCAGGAGGTATGTATATGGCCGTAATAATCACAACCGTCAACTCTCTAGGTAAATAAAACGGTCTACAGATAAAGGCTAGACATCTGTCAACACTAGGTTAAAATAAGTTCTGGTAAATGTGGCAGGGTGAAGGCATTTCTTCAGCAGACGATGGGGAGACTCTGTCTGTCGATTCAAGTAGGTTGAGGCATCATGTCACTCTTGTGGAAATACTTTAATCCATAACGGATAAGAACTCAGTGATGTGATGCTCACAGAAAATGTCATATTTATAGCAGGACCCAGAAGCTGTACTGCCCGAGAGCCAGTCTGGGAAAATAGTAAGTACTACATGAACATTTACAGTTACTTATTTGGCGAGTAACAATAGATATGAGCAGCAATAGCTACTTGTAACACCTACTAACGCATAGGACGTCAATGGAAAATACTTTGGGGAAGCAGTAAGATTTAACAATGGAGCAGTCAAGACCAAAGGGCATCTTACCATGCATAATTCCTGCTGTGGTAATTGATATGTGTTTAACAGAATTCACAAACTGTCAGAGGTCCTGCATGACTGCATGCATGAAAAAGCATGAATTAATTCATGAAGTGTGGACGGTCAGGAATGTACAAAAATTAACAGTGTCTCAGGCATGACATAATGAAAGGATAATATGTTCATTAATGCAACAACAAAGATATTTATTAATTTCTGATGTATTAATGATGTTCACGTTTTCTTCATAAGTAGGTCTGCAGCAAAAGGGACAGGCCAAACAACCGACCAGTGTTGCAATTGTGATTACAACACTTGGAATTCAACCGAATACAAAATGTTGTAATCTTTCAAAAACATACACCGCGCACGCCTGTGACTGGTCAGTTTTTTGACCTGTCCCTTACCATAGTTTCTTCTTCCTTTTTTATTTTATTAACTTTGTATGGGAAGAATGTAAGTGCCACCGGGCCACATAGGGACCTAGCAAGATGTGTTTTGTGTTCTGTATGCGACGCAAGTCAATGTCAAGTGCTTGTTCATGCTAAGAATTGTTGAGTCAATGCAATGACATAACTTTGTTGCAGTGGACCTCTATTTTCATTGTAGTCTAATTTTAGTCACTGTTTTAGTCATAATTGATATGGTACTGATGGTACTCTTTTACTGACTGTTAGGCGTTTAACCAGAGTTCACCCCGGCGGAGGAGCTGGCCCTAATAACCAAGGGAGGTCTTGTTAGAAGGGATCCAGGGGGGACGGCCACTGACTCTGTCCCACCCATAGAAACTGGCCCCTTCATAGATGGTCTTAATTGATATTATACTGATTTTGCTGAAGTTGTAAAAAACATTCCTTGAAATATGTGTTTAATTATTCAGAATGAGAATGTGTTACAGGATGCACGCAGCTGTCGGAGCTGATCCTTGTGGGATATCCAGCTGTGTAGAGAACGGAAAAATACCGTATTGACCAAGTGTCCATATGTGACAAGTTGGGAGTGAGACTGTGTTGCGTCTGCAGTGGTCAGTACCAAAAGTGGTCCAAGGAAGGAAAAACAATCAACTGGCGACAGGTTTATGGGCAGCCAAGGCTCACTGACATGGGGAGCCAAGGCTGTCCACTGGGGTCCGATCCAACAGATGAATGTCAAATTGTTGAAAAAGTGATTGCTGCACGCGTTGCTGCGTGCTGTAAAATAAACCCTGTGACCCAAATGGGGTATGCATGGTAAGCGCAAGAGGCTTTGTTGACGATGTGAAGCGGGTGTAGCTTGGTTGGGTTTAGGTACCAAAAGTACTTGGTTGGGTTTAGGCACTTAAAGTACCTGGTTGGGTTTAGGCACTAAAAGTACTTGGTTATGGTTAGGAAAACATCGTCGTTTGGGTGTAGTCACAGAATCTGATAAAAAGCCGCTGACACCAGTCGGGCAAAGCCGCTAATACCTGGGGGTTTAACGTTAGCTACTTAGCTAGCTTTAATTACATACCCTGCAGTACAGCTGAGCTGTCACCAAAGTGGTGCGTTTTTCAGACAGGTGGTTAGTGAGCTACTAGCCCTTTTAAGCCTTATTTTAAGAATCCCTGTTAAGTGATCGGTGTTATTTTAGTGATACATGTTTGCTCTTACGGTAAATGTAACGTTTCACTCGTGTGTTAGAGCCGCTAATGCCTTGAGGGATTTAACGTTAGAGCCGAGGTGTCACCAAAAGCGGTTGCTAGCACTTGATATCCAGGTATATACATAAATCAGTCGGTGTGTTTCTCTGGTTTGTCACGATGTGCTGACTCCAAAAGATGTTCTGGCCTGTGTGCGGTGAGAAAGATAAATAGATGGCTGATCGGTCTGCATTCGCTGGCAGCCCTCGCAGGTTATTCAGTCTATAGTCATTCTTGATGTGTAAGCAGAGCTAACATTAGTGACAGCTGGCTAGTAAAGTGGCTGGAAATCAATCTGATCTCACAGACATATGTGCAGTGACCACGACCTCTTAACAACGAATTACGTAATGGTGGCACGTAACTTACCTGACTGATTGTTGACATTGTGTATTGTTGCTATATTGTGTCTGTGTTGTTTGTATTTGTATGCGACGTCCTCCAGTTCTGACGGGGGTCTTGGAAGTGTCCAGTGGTGCCAGCATTATTGATGCCCATCTCCATGAGGCCAGGTAAGGCTTGACTTATCTGATAGTCTGAAAATAATCATTGCAACTGTTGTTTATTGATGTGATGTAAATGGTTAGCTAGAACCTTTATGCAACTGTTGAGAAATGATGAATTATAAGTGCTCTGCTCATGTGTAGGCTGCCATGGCCGAGGGAAACCCTGCTTCTCCTCTAACAAAATAAGGAAAAGCAAGAAGAGAACCTCACGAACCGCGTGGTCACAAGCAGACGTGAGAATGATAGGGCAGTGCCCGGGATCAGGTTTGTTCTTTACTCTAACGATATTAACAATATATTAACTGCGTAAATAAAGTGTACCTCCTTTTGGAAAAGTGTCCGTAATGTGAATTGGATTTGTAATGATGTGAGTCATTGTTGCTAAGTTTCCCTACCTGTGGTCCTTATGGAACATTTACATATTAAAATGCATTGGTGTCATTTTAGTTTGATTTAAAGTTGTAAGCAAAACTGATTGTCTCTGCAGCTTCACAAGCCAGAAGAGCATGAGGAAGTCCTTCAGATAAAAGATCAAGAGTTGGCGAGTCTTGGTGAGTATACTATTTTCTGTGCTACACACACGCATAGCAGACACAGTGGTAAGGATGAAGGTGGCTTCGGCTGCATTTACACAGTAAAACAGCACTGTGGCACCTTCTCACAGGGTTTGTGCCAAGGTGTGGTCGTGCTCATTTGTGCTTCAGAATGTAACCGCCGTGAAACAATCTGATGTTTTATTTTTTCTGATTCCCTGATTTGTACTTGCTAACACTGTTCCCTCTTTTCATTCAGTTTCCAGCTCATTCAATCACCGCTGCTCTCTCTCCCTGCACATATGTGGACCAATCACGGTAACTGTTGTACTTTTGAAAACAATGGGAGTCTTTAGCTGCTTTCAAACAGAGATAATAAACCCGCAATAAACCTGTAAAGAATGTAGCCAACATGTCGCATTAATTTATTCATATTGAACAAAATATAGCAGCATAATCCTGAAACCATGTGGGCTTTCACACAGCGATTCGCCTTTCCAGGTTAGACCGTGAAAAAATAAAAAGACAGTGACGTGTAACACAACAGTGTTGTACGACACCGGTTCCAGAATGACGGCTGTGGCTTTACACACAAACATTGTTACTGCCAACATATCTGACCCAGAGGCAGATCAAATCTGACCACCCTTTCAGGCACCAAACCTTTCAGACTGCACAGCCAGCATATTGCCATAATAATCCCGGGAAATAAGGCAATGTAAAGGCGTCTTATGACTTCCAGACCTGCAGAGGAATAGACTTAGCTTCTGATGGCAAATGCATTGCTGGATTTAGACTTGTCATTGATGTTGATAGGGTAAAGCATTTTTTTAGTATGCATGCATTGTTAGACTGCAAAAAGTGTTACACCACTTTGCAATTCAAATATGAATTAATTAATGTTTTTTTAAAGGTTAAAATGTAATAGGTTGAAATGGAGAAGCCTTTTCCAGCATGGAAAGCCTACAATTATTTAACTATAGTCTCCAGTGTCTACTAAAGACTGCAAATCATTTTGCAAACATGAAGTAAAGAAGATCATATAAGTGTTTATAGCTTTTGGGTTTTTTAAGGATTAAGATAAGATTTAACTTTACTAATCCCCCTTACGGGAAATTTAGGTTGATAATGTGACCTCTTTAACAAAGAGAAATATAGAGAGGACATGATACGTTCAGTACCATTTACGAGTCACTTGTACAGGAAGTTTAATATTAACACCAGTACACAATATAAATGATTTAATTCAATATGGGTGTTTTTCAGGTCTGTTTATAAATGACTGAACACAGCTAACACTTGTCCAGCAATGTTAAGCTACTACAAACTGCTAACATTTCAAGGCACACAGGGTCAGCCAGGCCCAGTCCTAAAGGTACTTAATTACACTCAAGGCATTACAAATCTCCTGCCGACATTGAACATATCCCCGAAACCTGATGAAATAGCCTTAATAAATAAGCACATGTATGCTTTTTTCAAATTAAACCACCTTAATGCAGTGTGATTTGTGTTTCGGCTGCAGTAAAACATGTATACGTTGTGTTGATATGTGGTTTTATAACCCTATTTACCACTGCTTTTGCAAATGGGAAGAACTCCAACTGTGGCGCTGATGTTTATATCAAGCTGCATGACGCAGCTCTAAAATGTCAGTCATCTTTACGTTTTCTTAACATAGAACATCAAGCAGCATGACGCGGCTAGAGGGAATTGTAGTTCAGAAAATATTACTATATTTCATATAATTGGAAGTTGCAAATGATGTACTGAGTGCACACTAGGGGGTTTAAAAGGATGGGAATCACATTTTAAATATGTAATTGTTAAATATGTGAAAATCAAGTTTGATCATATTTCACACTCCCCTCCCACATGATGACTCTATCCATATGAGTATAGTCATATAGCTGAAGCCAAGAGTTATTTATACCCGTTGGACCCATGTCTGTAGTCCCTTCTGTTCCTAAATGAGAAGCCTTCCAACATGCACTGGGGTCACCCTAACCAAGCAAAATATGGACTATTTAAGTGTTTTGGCACGAATAATAAACTTGTGAGTGTCACCATTAGTCAAAAAAGCTAGCCAATAATATGTCCAAACAGCACTTTCAAACGATACTGGCTTATAGGTTCACACAACAGATAATTCCATCATATTTGGGTTTATTACAGTTGTGAACATATGTTTTTACTACAGTCAAGCAAAATATTTACTATTTAAATGTTTTGACACAAGTCATTAGTTATGAGTGTCAGAATTAGGCTCAAAAGAGCTAATTATGTGTCAAAATGGTACTTTCAAAGGATGTTACAGGCATATTAAGTTCACACAACAGCCAATGCCATCAAATGAGTTTATTTCAGGAGTGAACATATGAATACATCACAACAAAGGACATTTCTCTCTACAGTTTTTCAGGATATCAGTGAAAGTTGAGTGGATTTATGTCCATATGTACATTTATATGATGTGATATGTAAAGCATAAAAGAAAAACTTTTAAAATTTAAATGCCTTCTAATGGTGTTACCTGCTGAAACTACAAGCAGTATGTAGATTATATCCATAGTATATGAATATAGCATACATACAAATATGGAAATATTGAAGTACATTAGAATCATACTTGGTAAAATTACACCACCTACCAATGATTTTTACATGCAAAGATGACAATGATTTATTTAAAGCAGCCCTAAGGAGTTTGTCTGAATTCAGCATGCTCACTACCAAATATGCCTGCAAACATGTCCTGGACACTGATTAAAGCCTTTTCTGCAAAATATAAGTCAGTGTAATAACAGGAAAAATGACTTGAGACATTAGCATTATTCAAACGTCACTTGGTGATACCAGACTGAAAAGAACAGCTGTTTTTCAGTTGTTGCTAATTGCTTTTTACATTTTCAGTTTGGAATTTAAGAGTAAAGGATGGTAAAATTAAAAATATCAAAATAAAAGCTTAGATGATAGAATTGCCATTCTGTGTTACATTCTGCAAGCATATGCCTCCTAGAGAAATGTTGGAAGATAGATACAAATCAAAGTACTTTACCTGTGGATATAATGTTGTCTTTGTTTTTTAAAAAAACAAACATTCTGACCATTCTTCTAAAGCCACGATTTACATTGTCACAATTTTCCCGTAGATATGGTCTTGATTATCGATCAGCTTTGGTTTAAAATGCAAAAATGAACAGGTGAGTTCTTAATGACAAGCCCTTTGTAAATTACTTCATAGAAAGGACTGTTTAGTATAAAGGCAAGATACATTTATTTCATACACATCTCCAGTGCCTCTGTGTTTGGCAGACTCAGGGCTAGTAAAGCCATTGTCATCCTCTCCTCAGTGTCCTCCTGTATGTGAAGTAGATGATGTCCCATGGAAGCTATACTGCTGTATGCATTCACATCCTGTGTTTCCTTCTGAGTGAGTAGGACTGAGGACACTGTTCAGCCCATGTGAAGCGTCCTCTGTCAGGCCACCGAAACTTGTAAAGAAAACAGAAGAAAAACAGAAAGGAAATATGACCCACAGCAAGGCTAAAAAAAACAACATGGCAATAGCAAATATCTTTATATTCTACAATGCCGCATTTGCAACATCCACAAAACCTTTCAGTCATTATCTTTACTCATCAAAAGAAGATCCAACTTCTACACTGTTCATTTTTATGTCCCATGATAAGTATTGTCATATACTGGTATTGTAATATTTTTAATTTCAATAAGTCATCTCATCCTTGTGTTGCATGAGAGGTAACAAAAGGGAAAAGGTTGAATATGGAAATGTGGTCCATTAACTATGGATGTCGACGAAAAGAATATGTATCACACACACACACACACACACACACACAGAAGAGACACAGGCAAAGAACTAGACTACTTAACAAAAGGCGATATAGCTTTTAACCAAAACACAAAAACTAGCAACTTAAATTAACACATCTAAAACCCTCCCTCTTTCAAGGGAGCCCACAGCTCCGCGAGTCCCAAGCACACAGCTCCAAGCAGCTCCACTCCTGCTGCACCCAAGCACCGCCATCTGACCCACTGGTCGGCTGGCACCCCACACTGGCCTCTCAAGACCAGCCACAGAGCACCTCTGCTGCAGTCTCCTAGCTCTCTTATCGTCCAGGTACTGATTGGGGAATCGGGTGCAGCTGCTGCCCATTACTAAGTGCAGCTAGATGGCAGGAGGGGGAAGGGCAGTACCTGGAGAACGTCTTGGGTTACGTAGGTAACCCTTGTTCCCCGAGATAGGGGAACGAGACACTGCGTCGGTGACGACACTATGGGAACGCCTTTAGGCGAGGCAGGGCTGAATGTGAATGAAATCAACTCCAATCCTATTGGCTTAGGGAGAACGGTAGCATGTGACGGCGTAACCGTGGGCGTATATAATCACGCCGGCACATAGATATGTTAGCTCTTTACTATGAAGCATGGCACTCCACGCGGGGAGAGGTGCGGCGAACCAACGCAGTGTCTCGTTCCCCTATCTCGGGGAACAAGGGTTACCTATGTAACCCGAGACGTTCCCCTTCGAGGGGAACTCGAACTGCGTCGGTGACGACACTATGGGAACGAGATACCCACTATGCCGCGCCGAAAGCCCCGCCTGCCCTAGCGTGCAGGCAACCTGTGGGCACGACTAGAGAGAGAGCGCTCTGGTGCCAGGTGCGGAGGGAAGGTCCAGACTATAAAACCTCATGAAGGTGTGAGGAGTGGCCCAGCCAGCTGCATCACAGACCTCCTGAAGAGATGCCCCAGAGAGGAGAGCCGTGGAGGCTGCCATGCCTCTCGTGGAGTGAGCCCTTACGGCCATAGGTGAAGGCAATTTGCGCACCTGATAAGCCAGGGAGATAGTCTGCACGATCCAATTGCTGATCGTATGTTTGGAAGCGGGGAGCCCAGCCTTGGGGGACCCGAAACACACCAGCTATTGGTCTGCCTTCCTCCATTGAGAGGACCTCTGAGTAAATATACTCAATGCTCTAACAGGGCAGAGCAAATGAAGCCTCTCATCTTCCGCCGTCACATGAGGTGGAGGATGAAACGTCTGCAGTACCACGGGACCCCTTACACTGGACTGCACCTTAGGAATGTATCCCGGAAAAGTGTGCAGGATGGCACTCCTATTCCCCGGGGCAAACTCCAGGCATTGCGGCGCAACTGATAACGCCTGGAGGTCCCCCACCCTCCTCAGAGAAGTGATAGCGAGGAGAAAGGCCATCTTAAGGGTCAGGTACTTGCCTCAGCCGACTCAAGGGGCTCGAAGGGGGCCTCAGCCAGAGCTTCGAGCACCACTGCCAGGTCCCAGGTGGGAACTCTAGGGCGAGTTTCAGGTCTCATCCTACGGGTCCCACGGAGGAATCAAACCACCAACGGGAGCCTTCCCAGAGACCCATCCCTACCAAAGGTGTGGAAAGCCGATATGGCTGCCACATACACCTTGGGCACCAACACACTTTTCTTCACGTTGAGCCTCAGCCCTAAACGATGAAGATGAGTGAGAACGACATCTCGATGCCGGACCGCCAACTCCCGAGACTGCGCCAGGATAAGCCAGTCGTCGATATAATTGAGCACTCTGATGCCCTGGAGTCTCAGGGGGGTTAGTGCTGCATCCATGCACTTGGTGAAGGTGCGAGGCGAGAGTGCTAGGGTCGAAGGGAAGGACCCGTACTGGTATGCCACGCCTCCAAAGGCGAACCTCAGGAACTTCCTGTGAGATGGATGGATAGGGATATGGAAGTATGCATCTTTGAGATCTATGGTGACAAACCAGTCCTCGGACCGGATGTGACTCACGATGGCGGGGATGGTGAGCATCTTGAACCTGTATCTCCTCAGAGACCGGTTCAGAACCCGCAGATCCAGGATCGGGCGCAGGCCTCCGTCCTTTTTGGGGATGATGAAGTAACGGCTGTAGAAACCTGACCCGCTTTCCGGCGGGGGAACGATCTCCACAGCCCCTTTCTCCAGCAGCGCATGCATTCCTGTCCGAGCACCGAATGCTGCTCCGGGCGAACTTCGGTCTGGACCAGCCCGTTGAACCTGGGGGGACGTACCCGGAACTGCAGCCTGTATCCCTCGGTGACGGTGCTCAGGACCCAAGGGGATATATCTGATATGTCCCGCCCGGCTCCTGCGAACACTGCCAGCGGGACCAACCCCTCTGGGTTGGAGGCCGGTGCGTCGTGCTGGTCTCGGATGGTCTCCTGAAGCAAACTGGCAGGAAAAGGACCCCGAGAACCCGCAGTCAGGGAGCCGAACCTCTGGCGGCTGCCGCCCCTCGGGGTCGGCAGAACGGTGAAGGTTCGGTGGTGGTTAGCGCGTCCCGAGCGCCTCGGCGGTGGGAAAACAACGCTATTGGCCACTCTGGAGGGGACCTCAGTCGGCCTCCGTGGCTGGAGCATAAAGTCAGGACCTCTTCGTCTGGCTCCTCCGCGACTGAATGACGGTCCTGTCTGTCGGGGGTTGCACGGGGGCGTCGCCTCGCGCCCCAGGCTGCCTGAGGGGGGCCACGAGACGCCACGCTCTGTTTTTGCTCCTGGCGATAGGTGCTGGTGGGTGGCTGGGAAGCACTCGTCGATCCGCCCGGGCGGGGACCCGCTCGGCGGGGGAAGTATTGCCTGAAGGCCTCGCCTTGCGACTTCACCCGCCGAAACCTGTCCACCACAGAGTTAACCGCATCGCCAAATAATCCAGTGGTGGAGACAGGAGCATCCAACAGGAATCTCCTGTCCTTCTCCTTGATGTCTGATAAATTGAGCCATAAATGTCTATCAGTGGCCACAAGAGCAGACATGGATCTCCCCACTGCACGGGCCGTCTCCTTCGTCACCCTAAGTGACAAATCCGTGGCTCTCCTTAATTCTATCATTTCCTCCTCTGTGGGGGCTCCCCTCTGCGCCATCTCCTGGAGCAAATCCGCCTGGTAAGCCTGTAATACTGCCATCATGTGCAGACTCGCGCCAGCCTGTCCTGCTGCAGAAAACGCCTTCCCAACCAGCGCTGACGTCACCCGGTTCTATCTTCTTTTCCTTTTCATGGTCTCGTGGGCAGCGCTGGCTTGTGGAGAGATGACGCCATACGAGGGGAGAGATATAACAGGCTAGATCCTCCTCCACCCGTGGTATGGAGCTATAGCCATGGTACTTAATCTCAGCCACGTCGCTGTATTCCCGCAGCTGGGGAGTAGTCAGCCGAGCAGAGAAGGGCTTTCCCCATGACTTACACGAAGAGTTGTGTAAGTCTGGAAAGAATGGCAGGGGCCGACGCGGCGGCTGTGCTAGATGGCTCCGGAGGAAGTGATCATCCAATCTGCTGCTGGTGTCGGGTTTCTGCCTAGCTGGTGGCCAATCCAAGCTGAGCTTTGCCACCGCCCGCGTCACCACTTCCAGCAGCTCATCACAATCGGGCGCGTCGCTCCTCTGATGACGTCGACCCGACATGCGGAAGTCCTCCTCCTCCTCGAGGGCGGTTAGCACGTCTAGCTCCTCAGAGCCAGAGCGCACATGTCTCGCCGGAGAATGCCCCCGGTCAGAAGACACTGAAAACCGGGTCCTCGTCTGCCGAGGACAGTCGGATTCAGCGGATGAAGGCAGAGAAAGGGCCTCAGCCGTCTCAAAATCCTCCAGCAGGTCCTGCTGCGATCCCCAAGACCGAAGCTGCCGATGTGCCTCAGCAACCGCCGGGCCCGAGCCACGGGGAGAGCGTATCCTGCCGTCCTCTGAGAAGAGTGCCATGCGGGACCTCAGTACCGCATGGGGAGGGCCTCACAATGACCACAACCAGCTCCCTCGAGAGCTGCTGTAGCGTCATGGCAGGCCCAGACAAGCAACACACAGTTCATGGGAATCTCCTACCGTGAGAAACCTTTTGCAGGGAGGTACACATCTGCGGAACTGGTTTGCCTCAGAGGACACGCTGCTCTTCCGATCTCCAGGTGAGTATCTACTAGCCATTATCTTGGATGTGGGAGCTTTCACTAACAACATTCGCCAAAGTGCCTGCTGAATAGAAAAAAGCTAACGTATCTATGTGCCGGCGTGCTTATATACGCCCACGGTTACGCCGTCACATACTACCGTTCTCCCTAAGCCAATAGGATTGGAGTTGATTTCATTCACATTCAGCCCTGCCTCGCCTAAAGGCGTTCCCATAGTGTCGTCACCGACGCAGTTCGAGTTCCCCTCGAAGGGGAACTACAGGGAAAAGACACACCAAAACAAAACACAAGACCCACAGCTCTAGGACTGTAACAATAATGTTAAGGTTATATTATACTAATAGTCATTTATACTATAGTTCCTCCAGGTTGTGGTTAGAGCCTCTGCAATGGACAGTTGTAGATTTAGTTAAAAATCTACAACATTTGTAGGCCCATGTCAAGCGTTCAGATCCAATATTCTTCACATTATAAAACAATCATTGCACACACGGAGAATGAGCTCAGGCTTTTATGTATATAATACATTTTTATAAATTCTGTGCTATTGGAACATTTTTTGACTACTGGAGAAAGGTTAGCATAGCACTATAAGCTAATAAGCAAGCTTGGGAACTGATCCATGATATAATCTCTCATTTTAACCCATGGGATTTATTTATTTATTTATTTGTTTGTTTGTTTATTTATTTTTTTACACAGAGCATTTCTTTACAAGAGAAACATGCATTTCAACTGGAAAGGTGATTTATGAAACATCAAAATTTAAAGATCAGGTTTTGGGCAGTTTTATTAACAAGCGCTCAAACCATACTAAAAATCAACAAGATAGGCAAATGCTGCAGACATGCTAAAAGCAAACTGTTACAAAAATCACAATTGCCACCAGGATGCCCTGACACCACCACCTAAAGACAGCAAGTCACACACACACACCACCACACAATAAGGCTAAGGTAAAGGTCCGCATACAGCGAACACACACACACACAGTGAAGGGAAGAGGGGCTCCCACAGTCCACCACCCTGTCAGTCTGGCAGAACACTTGAAAATGAGGGAGAAGGGCTGAGGGAAGTCACGCAACACCCAAAAACAAGCAAACTGCCCCACCCTTAGCAGAACCTATAGCAAAAACATTCACAGGGCCCATCCACCTGTAACAGAGTTTCATAAAAAGAATCCCCATTTAAAATGAAGGCACAAAAATCAGCAGTTGATCTGTCAGGCAAAACAGCAGTGGCTATACAACCCTCAACTAAGGCCCCGTGTCCACCAAAGCATTTTTTGCCAGCTGAAAACGCCAGCTGCTGTTCTGAAAACGCGTAGCTGCCAGCGCTGGGGTGCGTTTTGGAGGCGCAGTGTTTATTTTCGAGAAGCTGTGGTTGCTATGATACATAATTTCCGTGGAGGCGATGTGCTACAAGTAGAGTAGCCTACTTAATTTACTGAATGTAAAAATGTCACTACAAAGTACGTAGGCCTAGTTGCTCTGGCCCTCGCTCTGCATGAAAAGAAGGCTGAAACATGAGAGTACAGACTTTTCCGTACGTGTGTTCATGAGATTTTGCGGCCGAGGCAACACCTCGGCGAGTAGGCACATCGTTTCGTTCAAGTTCGGATGTGCTCGGTGCGGTGTTTGTCCCGCCCCTCCTGCACCGTGATTGGACGGCTGGGTAAAAAGTGACAGTGACGAGCGCAGCGTTTTCCCAAAGTTGAACATTTTTCAACTCTCGGCGACGTGAAAAAAACGCTCAGCGCTCGGCGCCCGGCGCGAAAAAGACGCTCAGCGCCTCGTCACGCTCCTGGCGTTTTTAGCAGCTCGGAAAAACGCGGCGCTCCCATTGGAATGAATTGAAAAAAGACGCTGGCGTGAGAAAAAAACGCTTTGGTGGACACGGGGCCTAATGCAGCAAATCATCCACCAGCTCTGACTCCACCTCATTCAAGGAGCAGACACTTAAGGCAACTCAGGGTATCAACCTCTACGGCCGTCTCTATGGTAAATTCTTGCAAAACAGGCCATGCAGTCTACAGGGTATTGGCAACAGGTGGTTTAAAATGCCTGTAATAAAAACAATTTAAAAAGAGTCGACAAAAGTTAAAACAATTATGCATCAGCCTCGAGGCCTACCATCCAGAACCCTAACCTGCTCCCTGACCACACTGCAACACAATGCAATGTAACTGTCTCCAAGTGTGTACCCGCTACTGGAGAGGCAGGGTGGAGTTTACCTGAGAGGGTGAAACTAGACTGTGGCATTACCAGGCCAAAAGCCTACCAATCACAACAAGAAAAAAACACACAGACTAACTAATTCAGTGATATACAAGCTTAAATTTCTAAATATTGAACTCGAACCAGCGATTAATATTTAGTTTTATCAGTGTTATTAAGCAGCTAGCTATCAATACACAAACACGGTAGTTTTGGGAGGCCAAACTCCCCTAAACAGATGAGAAAGTCTGAGTACATTGTTCAGTGTTCTCCAGAGCAGCCTTTACTGCCAGTTAACAATCTGAGAAGTCATCAGTCTGATGAACACCAAGCTTTATTTGGACATTAGGCCTTTAATTCAGAAGAAAAACCTTCTGATATTCCCTCTGTCACATCACAGAATACCAACAGCAACGTCTAATGACATTTTCTCACATCTGATACAAATCAGCAAACTCAGAGCAGGACTGAGTTCTCTTCCAAGCAACACGCAGCATTGACTCAATCTGTCTACACACGTCCCCCACACTGTCTTAATGTTGCAACATGTCTGCAAAGATAACCACAACCACACTGACAGTGCTGTACATACTTTGGAAAACAAATTGCAACAAACACATAACCCACCAAATGAACATGAACTCGATCCAGTTACCATCACATATCACACTCAGCCTCCAGCAAACAGACAGGACGACCAAGTAAACAGCAGATTTGTTGCTAATTCCTTTAAAGCAATCCAATGTAATACAAAAAGAGACTTTTGAATGCTTTAGAAGCAATTATTTTCTTTTAACGTTGAAAGCCTCAAGTATTAGGCTACACGTGAGGTGCTGTCTGTAAAGAGGGTGAAGGTGATTGGTACTAAAGGTGGGTGACCAGGGGTAGGGTGGACAGGTTGTAGCTGTGTCTAGTACAGGTCACCCATGTATTTACATTTCCTTATGCACAAAAGCAGAGCCACAATTACAAGGTGTTGTTGGCTACCATAAATCATGATGTAAATATCTGAAAGTGACAACAGGGCCCTTCTCTGGTGCTGGAGGAAGGAGTGGTGTTCTGCTTTGTCCTGCCAGTCCAGCATTTATTTGGACAGAGAGTGATGATGGGACCAGCCTTGATACTATCATCAGTCCTCAAACCTTGCACAGGCTCATATCACCTGTCTTGGGACTCAGTTTCACTTTTATTTTATTTTAAACGGGTTCAAACAGTGTGTACCTTCCCCTGGTGTCTCTAACAGAATTAAACCCAAGAAAGGCAGTAAAAGACTTGAAAGCCCCAGAGCCAGAGGAGATGCTTTTTGACTCTCAGTAATGCTCACCAGGTTTCACACATACAGTAAGTCTGCCTACATAACTAATGAGAACTACAGGCTGCATTACAAATATTAAATCTACTTAACTAACATAATCAGTATATTACACTGGGAAAAATTGCAAAGGAAAATAAAAATTATTCAAATTTATAGATTTGTTTTTGGAAGAGTTTTGTTTTGACACATAACAGCAGATGGTGGAAGCTGAGAGTTTTTAGCAGCTATAGCACCATAGAAAGAGAAGATGGGAGGCAGGTGAAGTTCTGCATACCCCTCAAACTCAGTGATCAGCTTCCTCTGGTCGCAGTGCAGCCCTCTCTGTGATAGAAACACAAGTCAAATGGCTTGTTGGGTGTTGGCGCCACAGAAGGACGTGCAAAGAAGTGGGTAGAGTGCCCTCTGCTGGTGGAGCTACCACATAACAAGAAGGCCTATATTTTGTTATGAAACTAAAATATGAATTAAATAATATAAAATAAACAGGCTAACTGCGATCCTAAGCTACATATAAGACTAGTTAAATTGTCCTAATCTGAAGTTACAGGTCACCAATGGTTACAAATGTTTAATTCTCCCTAACAGCTTAACAGTTATTTTATTATTTATTGTTTTTATTTCAGTTAACTAAAGTGTTTTTTTACACCCAGTGCTACTTTAGTTTTGCTTAAAAAACGTTCTTTTAGTTTAGTTTTAGTCTAAAATCACCTTTCTAACTGCATGGCACATGGGCTACTTTTACTTTTAAAACGAATAAACGGTATTTTCGTTTTTGTATTACAAACGAATTACGGATTATCCACAGATACCCTGACCCACTTCCTGGTTCTTGGCCAGGATCAAGCCCTCATCGGGTGGCACCTCAGTCCTGTCAATGATAAGTTAACATGCAAGACAGTAATAACCAATCACAAACACTACATCTTCTATTATTTGTCAAAATGTCTTTTATGACTCCTCAAAGAAAAACCCCAGGGGCTACTATTTGTATCAGATGTGTGTTCTTTACCGTTTTCTTAGACAAACCTAAAATAAACACCTGAAATAATATTAGGTATTTGTTTTATGCTTAAGTGTGATTCAGGCAGACTTACCTTTCCAGCTTGAACAGATCTGTGCTCCAACGTTTTCAGAAAGGCCCGCCTAGACATGGCGGGTGCCGTCATCTTTGTATGTTCCAACAAGGTGAAGACATCCAACTTGTATAGTGTCTGGCAGCTGGTGTTAACTGGCCAGTACCGATAAACAAGGAAGTCCTTCACCTTGGGAGTCCATTCTGCAGAGCATGATGGACAGGATTTCCAAGGCAAAAAAGACATATTGTCCTGTGAACAAGTGGACATTGTAAAGACTAAAGACGTTTCAGTAATCAAATTGCGAAAGTTTAACTTTTCTACAGAGATGCACATATGATATATTGGCTAATTGACATGGGGGCACTTTTTGTGTGGACTTTGCATGTTCTCACCGTGTCTGCGTGGGTTTCCTCCACCATCAAAAACATGTTAGGTTCTCCAGTCAGTGCCACTGAACAGCGGCTGCCCACTGCTCCCTTGAGGGACGGGTTAAATGCAGAGAATGAATTTTGCAACATGTATGTGACAATAAAGTGTCATCTTCAGGTAAGTAAAACAAAGCTTTGTGTTGTACACAGTGGTTAAGTTCTATTGTACAATACTACCTGCACAAAAAAGGAGGGAGTGTATTGACAAATCGAGCTTGGTGCAGAAACAGGCAGTTGAGATACAGCAATACAGAAACAAGTTACGAAGGGTGTATTTATGGTTACACTGACCTCAATCCCTTTGAAGCATTTCCCAAAACACTAACCTGTTTCTCAAAATAGTGCTTCAAAACCCCACAATATTAGAGCATCTGGCCAAAGGGTTACACACATTTTATAAGATATTAAGACGCAATACAAAGACATACAAATTTCTATTTCATACTTGCCATTAGAATTTCAACAATGAGGTTAGAATGAGATTAGAGGTTTTTTAAAAAACACATCCAATCCATTGTGAAATTCTTTTAAATACAAGCATGTGTACTACTTACACAAAGCAATAGGGGAATAACACTTTAATAAGACATTGTAAAGTATTGTTAGCAGTTGTAAAAAGAATGGGCTCAAGAAATTCATAGAACATAGAGAGTACATTCACTTGTCTGGAAAACGTCTAAGTACTGCACGAAAGTATAGTTCTATTTTACTGTACGTCTGTAGTGAAACTGAACAAATCGAATGCTTAATTATGATTAAGTAGAGGAGTAAATAAACTAAAGAAAAGGGAAAAACTGTAGTGAAACTACTGTAAGTACACTCATCAAGACTCGCCAACTCCTGATCTTTTATCTGAAGGACTTCCTCGTGTACTTCTGGCTTGTGAAGCTGCAGAGACAATCAGTTTTTCTTAAAACTTTAAATCAACCTAAAATGACACCAATGCATTTTAATATGTAAATGTTCTATAAGAGCCGCAGGCAGGGAAACTTAGTAACAATGACTCACATTATTACAAATCCACATAAGGGACACTTTTATCCAAAGGGAGATGCACTTCATTTACGCAGGTATCGTCAGTCACATGCTCTTATATACTCTGATATTTTTAGTGTGGAAATGTTTCACACACTTGTCAGCACCCTTCAGTCAAAGTGGTGTCTTTAGTTCACATCTTACAAACTGGTACCCACCCAAATAACTATTAAATGAATTATCAGTATTCTTGGACTACAGTAATCATGTTAGAGTAAAGAACAAACCTGATCCTGGGCACTGCCCTGTCTTTTTCAAGTCTGCTTGTGACCACGCGGTTGGCGATGTTCTCTTCCTGCTTTTCCTTATTTTGTTAGAGGAGAGGCAGGGTTTCCCACGGCCATGGCAGCCTACACATGAGCAGAGCACTTTGAATTAATCATTTATCAACAGTTGCATAAAGGGTCTAGCTAACCATTTACATCACATCAATAAACAACCATCGCAATGATTATTTTCAGACTTTAGGTATGTCAAGCCTTACCTGGCCTCATGGAGATGAGCATCAATAATTAATGCTGGCACCACAAGACCATTTGTTAGGATTTGGGTTTTGTACTGTCGTTTTTCCTATGTTCTTGGGATATTGTCATGGTTTTGTAGTCTGTATTGTTTTGGTTCATTCGCCTTAAGTTTCTTAGTTTCTGGCTTGTCTCACATCTTAGTTCTCGTTCCTGTACTGTAGTTCATGTTTTGTGTTTTCCTATTCTGTGTACTTCTGATGGTCTGTCTTAGTCCTTAGTCTTTTGTCTCCATGTTTAGTATAGTCTTGTCTTTGTCGGGTCATTGTTTGTGGATTACCCAGGATTGCAGTTTGTTTGTCTTCCCTGTTTCTTCGTGTTTGGATTTTGGATTTGGATTTGTGTTTGTATTTCCCTGTGGATTTGGACTTTGTTTTTTGGATTCTCTGGACTCAGCCACTACTTTGTAAGTGTGCTCGCTTTTTGTTGCCTTTGCCTTTTTGTTAATAAATTATTGAAATTACCTGCCGACTTCGTGTCCTGCATTTGTCCTCTACCTCCTCTGCCTTGCACTCCTCACATACTTGTGACACCATTCCTAGACCCTCCCGTCAGAACTGGGGGACGTCGCATACAAATACAAACAATACAGACACAATATAGCAACAATACACAATGTCAACAATCGGTCAATTCCGTTACGTGCCACCATTAAGTAATTCGTTGTTAAGAGGTCGTGGTCACCAGGGGCGTTTTTAGGACCTTGAAACATTGGGGGTGTAGCCCAGCCCATAAAACTTCACATCTTCACATTTTAATTGACACCTCCCTCACCCCAAATTTAAGTCTGTAAAGCAGTAAAGCAACAGTAAACATCCTCTACTTAACCAGCAGAACAAAACACAGAACAACACTATTAACTGTCTCATTTTGATGTTGCTAAATTGTAATGTCATGTGTCTAATTATAATAATTTAACAACAAAATTGTTACAGTATGAAGAGGGGGGTCTGGGTGTACTCTCCCCCCCAAAATTGTGAGTGTTAAACACTTAATTTCCTGAATTCTGGTGTTTTTTCTGCACCAATTTCTGCATTTTCTGCATCAATTTATTGTGGAAATTATTTATGTAAAGGGACACACAAAATTCAGTTCCTGCTCTGAGTCTGCTGGTTTGTATCAGATGTGAGAAAATGTCATTAGAAGTTGCTGTTGGTATTCTGTGATGTGACAGAGGGAACATCAGAAGGTTTTTTTTGTGAATTAAAGGCCCAATGTCTAAATAAAGCTTGGTGTCCATCCGACTGATGACTCCTCAGATTGTTAACTGGCAGTAAAGGCTGCTCTGGAGAACACTGAACAATGTGCTCAGTACAGGTTGGCCCCCCAAAAACTACCGTGTTTGTGTATTGATAGCTAGCTGCTTAATAACACTGATAAAACTAAATATTAACTGATGGTTCGAGTTTGATAACAAGGCTGGCTGTTTAGATTTAAGCTTGTATATCACTGAATTAGTTAGCCTGTGTGGTTATCCATTTTCTTGTTGTGATTGGTAGGCTTTTGGCCTTGTAATGCCACAGTCTAGTCTAGGGATGTCCCGATCAGGTTTTTTTGCCCTTGAGTCTGAGTCGAGTCATTTGATTTTGAGTATCTACTGATACCGAGTCCCGATCCGATACTTCTATAATACTTAAAAAACAGAATTAGGATGTTCCTTATTTTTTTATTTAATTCACCTTATTTTAACATTCATCAACTCTATTAACAAACAGAGTACTTCTGTCAGGTAGCTTGAAAAATCAAGTAATAAATAACATAAATTCTTCATTTTGGACTTTAGTGCAACAGTAAATAAAAATATGAGAATATATGTACATTAATATCCGAGTCCTGATCGGGAGGTAACGTCCGATTCCGATCGAGTCTGAAACAACGTGATCGGGCCCAATTTCCGATCTCGTGATCGGATCTGGACATCCCTAGTCTAGTCTCACCCTCTCAGGTAAGCTCCACCCTGCCTCTCCAGTAGCGGGCACACACCTGGAGACAATTACCTCATTAAGAGCTGATGTTCAGGAAGCAATCAGGATTTCTCTTGATGCATTGTGTTGCAGTGCAGAGTTTTGCAT
>JALXJV020000002.1:22734883-22961344 GCA_024633595.2 Lepomis macrochirus
GACAACTCCCACATTCTTCGGACAATTCGACATCCTGCAAACAATGTGTCACAGCAGAAATGATCAAAGGATCAGTGTTTCTCTCATCTTGTTTTGCATGTGGACTAAAATATGGGAAGAGCTTGTCACTGAACAAACACTCAGTAAACGAGTAGATGTGAGATTGCGTCGTCACATCGTAGAAGGACACAAGACCTTCCTCGTAGTCCACAAACACTCCCACCTTCGCAGGTTTCTCTTTCAGGGAAAGACGAACAGGTGGTGCTGTCAGGGCCGCATACTTTTCATCTTCATAGTGTACAGTAACCCAGTAACCGTTGTCTGGGTTCAGCGAGAGTTTCCCCTTTGCGGTTCGCATCACCTCTTGCCACACCCAGGTCCCACCCCGTCTTTTTGCTGACCTCCACCTCCCAGTATGACTTCCCAGAGGTCAGCCTGTTGAGCCCCAGGACGCTGGCAAACAGATCAAACCTCTCCGGAGCATCAGCCACTTCTTGGTCTTCTCCTCCATCTTTCACTTTCTTTCCATCAGCGGAAAGAACAAGCCGTTGGTGCGCGGTGGTTGGATCCAGCTTCACATCCACTGTTAATTACATGTTGAAAATAATTAGAAGATCTATTTTTTTAAGATTACTGTCAGAAGAAACAGATTATATGACGCACCTGTAAACTTTGGAAGTCTCTGAAGTTCTGTGAAATAAAAAAATAGTTTTAGATTAAATAAACACACAAAAGTTTAGTTTATAACATTTACCTCCAGGATCTGACACCCACCAGTGGAGGTAAGCTTCTCTAGTTCCTGTTGAATGTTTTCCAACATGGTAGTTGTGGTTTTTCTCATGGTGCCAAATGAAAGTGATGTGTCAAGCTCAACCTTTGTCCAGTCTTTGATGTTGTCCAGGTCTTGAAGAGATGGGTAACTCTGAAACAGGGAAAAAGTCAACGAAAGAGGAAGTTAACCAACACTCGAATGAGATCTAGTTATACAACCCACAATGACTGAGGCATGTGAAAGTGGATGTACAGTTGTGTTAATGTGTTGAAACTGTCAGCCAAACGTTAACCCTCACCTGCAGAAAAAGGATGTGATCCTCAAGCGCAGATATATCGTCCAGCTCAGAAATGTTCTTCTCAAGTACACTGATTTCTGCTTCCAACTTCTCTATGAGGCTTTTTGCCTCTTTCTCCACAACCTGCCTCCTGTCCTTCAGCGGCTGAAGAGCTCTCGCCTGGGCAACCTCAACAATAGCAATCACAGCTGCAAACACATTTTCAATATCCCACCACTCATTATCCATCTGGTCCTGAAAATAGGAAAAAAGCAAGTGTTGTCCATTTGACATTTTCTGTCTCATACATTGCACTCAGGCACCTGTGGTTTGACTGGGAGAAATGCTACTTTTACCACAACACTGATGGTTGTTGATTTGTCCAGAATCTATGAGAAGAAACATCTGCCTCAAGTGTCTCTTTCTACGACAGCACTAGTGTTTCTGGATCAGGTTTGGTGTTTAAGAGTTAAACCAACTGTCGTGTTCTGCCATAATATTTGATCAGTCAGTTTTTACTTGACATACTGGTCTGATAGGCTTTTCAGTCCAGGACAAGCCAGGATGAGTAATGTTTGCGTCCCTTGCTTACCTTGCAACTCTGTAGAGATGTATTAATTTCATCCACCCGTGTTTTTCTCTTCCTTATTTTCTCTTGCAACTCTGTCTTGGTGTTTTCGAGCTTAGTCTGTAATAAACAAGTCAATATCAAAACCTCAAGCATTTTTCTTTTCATTTTACACGCTGGGGTGTAACATGATGTAAATAGACAACTTTAAACACAGACATCTCATTTGTGTGCTTTTGTTGGTTTGTTTGCAGTCCTATCAATGTTTCCAACCTACCGCAGTGGATTAAAGTAAATATGCATTACTGTCAAGACTAGAATTTGAAAAAAATATATTACTGGGAATTTCATAAGTTAATTCACCTTCTTCTTGTTCCATTCATCTTCAGTAGAAACAACCTCCTCCTGACCTTCTTCCATACAGCGTACGCAAATGCATCTCTCCTTCTTCCTGCTGTACAGCTCCAAGGGACGTCCATGCTGCAGACAGGCCCTCTCGTCCAAGTTCTCCACAGGTTCCACTAACTTGTGGCCCTTCAGCCTTTCAGTTTTAGAATGATTCTCTAGGTGGGCTGAACAATACGAGGCAAGACACACAAGGCAGGACTTTATAGCCTTCAGCTTATGCTCTGTGCAAATGTCACAGGCCACTTCGCCAGGCGCCCCAGTGTACTTGTCATCGTCTTTCTCCTGGGTCTTTTTCATCTGTTCGACGATGTTTCTCAGGATGATGTTAACATTTGGCATTTTGTGCTGATGCTGCTTGCATAAGGGGCACACTCTCTCATTGAGAATAAAGTTGCGGTTTAGACATCCCTTACAAAAGGAGTGGCCACACGCTGTAGTGACAGGATCCACAAATGGATCCATGCAGATTGAGCATATTAGATGCTTTTCCAGTAAGTGGGGCTCGCTGGGTGATGCTTGAGCGGAGGCCATATCTGCTTAAAGAGAGCACAGTGAGGTCACTCAATTAGAAATGTTATGCATCAGATTAAAATGTTGGTCACTTCTGGCATTTGGCATTTCAAAGATGGTAACTGCAGATATTTTTGCTTTGCACTCAAATATGTTCCATGAATAATTGATTACTGAAAGTGAAAAGAGCATGTAACTTGTTGGACAGCATCAACTGTTGCCATAATAGGCCAATTATAGCATAATGGTAAAACATAGTGCAACAATAGCACAATATAAGAGTAAACATCAGTAAATTGACTCTGTTGTCTAAGCTACACAGGGATATCTAGTTCACATTCCCTAACACGTATCGGTCATTAAGCAGCAAAACCCTTGAGTGTGCTGAATTGAGTAAAGTCATTATTGCTTAATTCAACTTTTCATTTAAGAGGAAGAGCGAGATTGTGTTATTTCCTCTTTCAAAAGTTAAGATGGTCTTGCTTGTCAGTTGTTGATCGATCAGTGTGTTGGTGTTTGACACATCTGTACTTTATTTATGCTGTAAGTACTTGCAATCTGACAATTAAATTACACAGATTTAACATATGGGTCATCAACCTGCTCTAATAGGCAATATGTTCACTGATAACTTAAACTTGCAACATGTGTATTGTTACTTCTAGTATTGTTAGTTTTAGTGTTTTCTGCTGACCCGCTTTTCTGCCTCTTCTGAAAATCTTCAACTATAATAAAAAGTGAACCGCTACTATGCCTCTCCAGTTTGAATCTGAGAACTAAAGACCCAGCAGAGACATGTATATCTGTTGTAACTACTTATTTGTCTGTATCAGGAAAATGGAACAGCAGGCTAAGGACACACAGTTAGGATTGTACAGGTAATAAAAAGATTATTTTGTGTCTCATTACTTATTTGGCTTTTTACTGGACAGATTTCAAAAGTGAAGATGACAAAGTATATTTCATTCTGCTCAACAAGGAAACATAGATACCGTTGCTACTCCAAGGTATTACCGATGACACACCCACTGGATAATTCTGCCATTCAGTGTGTGTTAAATCCCAAAAGCAGAAAGTTCCGAAAGCTCTGAATTTGAAGGAACAAACACTTTACCACGGCATTACCGAGGTAAAAGCCCCTGTCTAAACCACCACAGTGAACCCACTGGAGTTTAATTTACCATATTTTAAATTAAGTTCTACACACTGTAAAGGAACTATTGGTATTAACCGGCACTCAGCTGAGGTTAAAAAGAGCAATAATCTGTTTTTCTAAGAAGCATATTTAAAAGAATGTTACATGATTAAAAAAAAAAGCTTAGATGTGTATAAATTGCATGTGTATAGTATTACCTTTCTGCAATTATGATGATCCTTATGTCACAGGCTTCTTTCTCGTTTCTCTTTACTCCCACCTAGTGCATGCGTGAACTTCCCATTTGGACTGCCTCTCTCTCTTAAGTTTCATTTCTTTTTAAAAGCTCTCTCACTCACTTCCTCTCCAGAGAAAGAGGCACGTCAGCATGCAAATAAGCAAACAAATCAATCTTTTTTTCTGCTGCAGGCTGTGCTGCATGTTGGGCAAGTTCACACAGATCAAATGTTGGTCTTGAAAGGTTTCGCTGGGAACTCTGAGGTTTTATGTTTACAACTATTGCACAATGTTAACGTTGCAATGATAGAGTAGAAGTGATTTCTGTCCATAAGTTTCATTTACCGTATTTAAAGCAAAAGTACAACTCAAAACAAAACAAAAATGTGTTGATATCTGTTATTTTTACTCAAAAGTTCACTTTATTGTTTTGCATAAGCATCCTACAGTGTTTTGGGTTTGACATTTTCATTCGTCTAAAAGAGGTCAAAAAAAGAAACAACATAAACACTGAAGTATTAAAATACTGTACGTGAGCTCACGTAATCTGTAAAATAAATTAGATCATCCATCCAGGCATAAATTACATACATACAATATATTCTCAGTGAGTCATTGGAGCTAAGGCTTTAAATCTCTACAGATCATATTTTTTTGAGCATAATTGTGTTTTGAATTAAAAAAAAGCAAAATATTCACATTAAAAAGAAATCTATCAAAACAGTTTGGCTAATGGGCAACACACTGATTCACTTACAACATATTTTATATTTATCTATTTTCACTATTTTCTATTTATTTTGTATATATGTACTTCAATCTATCTTTTTAATGTACTCAATGTTCTGGGTTTTTTTGTGAAGTGTCTTTGAGTGCCCTGAAGAGCACAATAGAAATAAAATACATTGTTATTATTATTATTAACACAAAGTCCATAACATGGTGAGTTGTCATTTTTATTAGTTATGTGCTTTAGAGGTGCTGTAAGGTAGATGGTGTTACAGTTTCCAGTCTTTATGCTAAAAGCTGGCTGTGGTCTTATCTTCAATGGACTTATGTGGGAGTAGTATTGAACTCTCCCTCAAACTCTCCACCAGAAGGCGAATAAGCATATTTCCCTAAATGTTAAACTATTACTTTGAAATACACCCCCCATCCAACAAACCATTCTGCTTTTGATTATTTAACCATTTTATAAAAAAACAAAACAAAAACATTGTTCTAGTGTTCTTGAAGGTGAAATATCAACATCTTCATCCAATGATTAAGATGGTGCTGTGAGTGGAAATCTCTGTAGAGATAAGAGATTGCATTAAATGATCTGTGGTTGTTGTGCTGTGGTTAATGTCACACATATTGCATGTTAAAAGAACAAGCAGTTTTATTTTGGTGATGATTGGTGATCTGTTGACTGTCGAACATGATGCAGACCTGTAGGAAGTAGAGGCTGTCTTCAGTCTGCAAGAGCTGCTCCAGTTCAGTGTTTCTCTTCTGCAGCTCAGATATTTCTTCTTCCAGTTGTCTGATGAGCTCTTTACTTTGTGCCCAGGCCTCTTTTGGGTTTTCTCCAATGAGGTCTACAGACAGCTTGATTTTCTCAACTTTACACAGTCTCTCTTGAATGGCTTGCTGAAGTTTCATCCTTGCCCGTCTTAGTTTAACCTGTGAAAAAAAAAAATTGTGTCAAGAGAACTGCTGTGGCAAGTGACAAGCTCCAGACACAGTGTACTAGAAAGCAATCTTCAATGTCACTGTTAGATCATTCTCTAAGTATTAAAACTAAAGCATGTTGCAATCTCGGTCACACCCCCATCACAGATAATGTTAATTAGGTCCTATATTCCTTTGATGGAGATTTTTAAACCTTCAACCCAGATTCAGAGTCATTTCTTGAGTATTTTCTCTATGTGTAAATTGTGGTATTTTTGTATAAATATGTGATGAAATGAGAAAAAAATGTGTCATGCCAGTGGTTTTTGTTCTTGTTTCTCACCACTGAGACCAAGTAGTAGCTCACTGTCATAGAAAGTATGTTTATACTTCCCTCTCCACATTGTTTTCTCTTTCATTCATCTGAAGTGCTCAAACACAGTGTGTTATTACAAGATTACAACAGCTGAAAATCTTAGCTTAACATGAAACCAAGAAGAAGTATGGAAGCAGATTTCACACCAGTTTCATGAAAAACGAAGTAGATGTGTCCAGTATTTTGTATTGGTTTGATTTATTTCCTGTTGGTTAAACTTATGTTGGAGTGATTTAAAGAGATACAGTGTAACTTTTGCTGAGCAGTTACGGGATCATGATTTACTGTTTAGATGTTTTTAAAGAACATGATGTTTTTAAAGAACATAATAATAGACATAATGTAGACAGTAAGTACTTTCAGACAGTATCATTCAAAATAATATATTAGTATTTTAGATTACCTAAAATGCCAAGCTACAGTAAGCTAAGAGTCATAAAGACAGCCAACAGAATAATGTTTGCTAACATTATTTCAAATTCAGTTTCACTTTATTGGCATGATTATCAATAGAACAGTATTTCCAAAGCTCACAGGTTAGCGATGATAAGCTACTAGTCAGACCAGCCTAATGTTTCAGCAGCAAAACCCCTACAATGACAAACAATGTGTTTTATTGCTTGTCAATTCAACTTATCATTTGTAAGAGGGATATTTCTTCAGTCAAAATTTTGGGCTGGCAAAGTCTGGGAAGGAATTCACTGATGTTGGTAGTATAGCATAAAATAACTTAACTCTTTAATGAGTCTCAGTGTGGTGCTTTTATTACCTTCTTCTTTGTAGCTTCCTTGTTAATAGACATAATGTGATGGCTCCTGTGGTCTGTCTGGGCACACATGGCACAAATGCATGTTTGATCACTCCTACAGAACCTGTTTAACTGCTTTCCATGCAGTCTACACACTGAGTCGTCCAGGTTCTTCACCACACTGATCAAAAGATGGCGTCCAAGATCTTCATTCCTGTAATGCTGCTCCAGATGAGCAGCACAGTATGAGGCCAGGCACTCCAGGCAAGACTTGACAGCTCGATGCTTTGCTGTGCAGAAATCACAGGCAACCTCTCCAGCTTTTAAAGGCACAGTTGCTTCCTCAATTGGAGCACCAGCATGTGGTGTTTGGTCTGTTTTTAGCTGTGGCCTGGTGGGAAAAATGGCCTTGCAGAGGGGGCACTGACAGGCCCCATGAATCCTCCAGTATTCACCTATACAGCCCAGGCAGAAGCAGTGTCCACAGGGGAGGAAAGCAGGACTGGTGAACTTATCCAGACAGATGCAGCACTTAGAAGGCTCTGACATTAGGTCAAAACTGCCCACAAATGCTTGCAACCTGTGGTCGGACTTGGTGTGGTATCAGCATGCACAGATGACGTATAGGTTTATTCCATTTGTTGTTAAATACAGTACTGTATCTGCACAGAAAACAAAGACATGTGTTAGCACACATATTTGGCTTTGGTGGCAGGAACCCAACCCAGATGGACAAGTGTGAGTACATTTTGTCTTAGTCTTTGTGTGACTTGACACTTCATACTGCTGTTACTGAAGGCTGAATAACGCAAAGCCAAGCCACTTAAATTAAAAACTCAGCCGCTCATTAAGCTTTATAGCAATTAAGTTGCTATTCAAGCTGCTTCATAAAGGCAGCAAAATAAAACACATGACTTAAAATCAATAAAAACAGAAGACAACAAGAAAAAACATTTGGAAGTAAAAGACAACTCAGACAATTTAAATCAGGGAAGGCTCTCTGATAAAAGTATGTTTTAAGAAGCAACTTAAAGGAGAACAAATCATACTGCATGTGGCCATGACTGAGCTTCATAAATGGTATGAATCTGAGTGAATCTAAGTTACATCAGCACAGAATTTCCCACATTCAGGATCAGCTCTCACACCAGAAACTACTGGAGAGAAATGGAAGAACCACAAACAAGTGCCGTATCTGAAGAAGATAGACCAGAGAAAACACCCCTGAGGTCACCGTGGATCAATCTCAAACATCTACGGAGTCTGCTGATCCTCCTGCCTCTGTCAGTGAGTGAGAACCGGCTCCGATTGTTTGTTACCCTGCTGACAGCAAGAGTGTTGACCAAGTGTCAGGCTCTGCAGAATCGCAGCCAGGAGGAGTGGGTCGCCCACACAAAGAGACTGGTGAACCAGACAATGGAGAGACTTGCTATCCCTGAAGGCTTCTGTCTGGACGTAAAGACCACCAAGAAGTTCTGCTGGGGGTGCCTGCTGGAGTCCATTAGGACCCAGTTGTAGATGCAGCCATTGTCCAGTCTTTGCAGGCCCACATCAAAGACTTATCTGCTTGGCTCACATAGGAGGCTCCCTGGATGTGCTCCAGGTCGGGGCTTTTGTTGCAGGTTTACTGGCCGCCTTCTTTTTTAATTGCACGCATCCCGTAAAGCAGCACACCAGCAGCTCCAGGTGGAGGTTTTGCAGCATTGCAGCAATGTCTGCTGTCAGACATGTGCAGGGCCGCACAGTGGCTCAGTGGTTAACACCGTGGCCTTACAGAATCAAGGTCAGACTCACAGGGGTCCGACTCTTGTTTCTGTGTGTTTCAAGTTTCTCCTTGTCTCGGCGTGGGTTTACTATGGGTACTCATGTTTCCTCCCACACTCAATTTGGACAATAAACATGTCTAACTGTATTTCTGATGTCTAAGAAATTACTTTTTTACATTAAACCTATAAGACAATGTGCGTTAGATCTGACACACACAGACACACACACACACACACACACACACAGGAGGGAGGGAGTGTAGAGTAAATGGCTTATTGAGAACCAACACTGTCACTATTTGTTTTCACTTTTAACATGACAGTGTCTGCTCACGTTTAACTGTACATGCTTTTACCACAATGTAGTATGTTTTTAACTTCTTTACATATAATTTTTTAAAATTATTTTTTAATATTAACATTATTTTCCTGATTCAGCAAGTACAAGCCATAACATAGTCACATCTGAAATGAATAACCTTCCAGCTATGAGTGTTACTCATAAACTGGAATCTGTTCAGAAGAGTGGTGAGGGAACTACGTCAGAGCCATGTGTTAACGTCAAACTATTGCACAGCCGCTGACCCATCGAGTATTTTCTGTTTTCCTGGTAAAAGTTCCATTTAAGATGGTACGTTGAGTCCGACATTTGTCAGAACTACATACAGTAAATAACATGTTTATGTTAGATTTATGTTTTGACATGTTAGTCTAAATATCCTGAGTGGCTAAAACTGAAACTGTATCACTCTTTAATGTGATTCTACTTTAATGACGAGCACAGAGCGTGTCCATTCGACAAAAATCTATTTCTAAACCCTACTAATAAACACGGGAAAATTAAAGTTGAAATGTAAAACTCACATACCATTCTTGTGCTACTGCCAGCTTGTCTTTCCTGAGGCTCTAAAAGTGTTGTGTTCCTCTTTCTTCTGTTTAGGTAAAGACACACCTATCACTGCCTAGAAAGCAGTGGGTGGCTCTTTGGACTCTTGTCATTTCCTGGATACTCATAAATCCACAAACATCTGATAAAGCAGAGTGGTGAATAACAATTGAACTACAGCTCCAAAAAAGGGCAACAAACCATTAATGTTTATTTTAATAATGCAAACACACATGTTAATACCTTATTCCATCTTTATTCTAAAGAAGAAAATATATTCATAGAAGGATATTAAAGAAAGAAAAGAAAAAAAACTTCATGACCACATTGCAAAATAATTTCTAAAACATTACAGCTGATTGTGCTCACCTAATAGGTAATCATTTGTAGTCATTGTAATGAAAGTGCAGGCTGTGTGGATGCCAATTATTAATATTAATTCAGGAACCGTAACTGTAACTATGCATTTTCCACGCATTGAAGCGGTGTGAATGGGGCAGTAGTAAGTACTCGACAAGAGTTAGCCTCCAAAACCAAAAACAGACGACTTAAGTTGTGCATCCATTGTCAACCAGCTTACAAGCTTGCTACCTAGTGTTACTTCCAAGGCTGAGGAGTACACCATTAACTAACTACATTAGTTTTCCAGGGTTACAGGTTGCATTAAATTAAATAAAAAATGCAAACCACCATGTAATATTAGAGGTGGAAATCACAAATCACTTTGCTCATTCCAATTACTTCGTTCAGTTCAATTCAAAGATTCATAGCCACTGACTATGTCCTTCATTAACTTTCTCCCCCCTTGTACACATAACAGTAAGTGAAAACATTTCTGTTCATACCTCCACAACATTCTGATTGTCAGTATTATACACAATTTAAAAAAGTAAGTAAAGTAAAGTAAAAATGAAATCCTAAACTTAACTGACTATAACTAGCTTTATCAATTAATTTTCAAGCTGCAACCATAATATCAAAATGCATCTAAATCCAACTCTACATTTAAATTTAAAACTTAAAATTATATCTGAAAAAACTTTTTATGTAGGCAGTTGTGGAACTTTAATATCATTAATAGAGAGAGACACTGGAAAAACTCACTCTTGAAACACTCATAAACTCTGTATACTTAAATGAATAAAAAAATTGTCAAATCTAGCCAGACAATCACCAAGTTGGTAAAATGGCATGCAACAATGGAAAGACTGACAGCCCTAGCAACAGTAAATAAAGCTGGGGTAGGCAACATTGGAGAACAAGCAAGAGATGGGTAAATTCTGAGAGTATCCAACTGAAAAAATCCCACCCCGTGCCTTCAGACCTCCCTCCAAAGCCACTCCCCCAGAACATATTTAATCGGCAGTGAGTGCAAAGGCAGAGTGTACAAAGGTAGACAGGCAGGTAGGGCCAACAATCATTTCATTCAGTGGGTTTTACATCTGTTTAATCTTAAAGGACCTTATTGGAGGTTTGAACTTGCAACAAATTTATACAGTTGAGTTATTTTTAGCTTGTTGGATGGAGCAAAAGAGAGAAAAAAAAGATACATTATGTTCCATAGAGGTAATAATCAAAGGCTCCGATTTCTTGTATCTGCCATACAGATAGAAGTACGGGAAGAGTTTCTCTGTGAAAGACTCTCGTGTGAAAGAGTGAATGTGCAACTTCCTATCCACATCATAGAAAGACACTCTGCCTTCCTTATAGTCCACATACACTCCTACTTTTCTTGGCCTGGGACAAAGGTGAAGGGGCGTGTCACGTGTGCAATGAACTTGATAATCTAAACCCCTCTTTCCTATGGCAAAGAAGCCATTTTCTCTTTTCAGAATGATCTTCCCTGTTCTGGTTACTGTTTCCTTGGCAACACCGACATCCCAGTCGGTTCTCATGCCTACTTGAACCTCCCAGTAGTGACGCCCAGAGATGAAGCCCGTCGTCCCTAAGATCATGGGGCAGTCAAACCTCTCCAAGTCATCAGATGATGAGGGGCTTGCATTTCTGCAGTACTTCAAGCGTTTCCCAAATTCGGACACGACAAGGCAGCAACCAGCAGTAGCTGGGTCAAAGGTGACTGACTCTGAGGAAAGAAAGTTAAAGTTAAAGCTCTCTTTGGTAATATTGTGTGAATTTAATCAACAAGAAATGTGAACATATTTACGATCTCACCTTTGTATTGTCTCATCCTAGTCAGTTCTGTAAAACACAACACCACAGATATGGGAAACTCATACAATAAAGACTTCCTCACTGATGAAGCAAATGCAAGAGATATTTACCCGTTTCTGTCAGAGTTTTCAGTTCGGATTGAAAAGTGTCCACAAGATGAGTCATGGCTCTCCTCACCGTCTGCACACACAGGTCTGAGTAAACCCTGATCTTAGACCAGTTCTTGGTGGCTGATACTTTACCCAGGGCCTGCAACGTCTGAAATGATTCACAAACACATGATCATGAGTGGTACGGGGCTATGTTTAATATATATATATTTATATATTTTAAACCAACCATCTGCAGCCAAGCAAATATTTCCCCTGTAGTCATGTGTCTAAAACACTGTCTCACTGTCTCCTCAAACGAATAATTCAACATTTTGTGAAGAAAGCAGTAAGTCACTGCATCCGGCCAAGAAACAGTCCCACATATACCATTGGACTTAGCCAGGCTGGCTGTTCTCCCTTTGTTTGTCAGTCCTCTCATTTAAATCTCGGAAATAAAGCAAATAAGCCTATTTGCCAAAAACATCATTCTGCATCAAATCAAGTTTTTGTTTGAATATTATATGGAGATTTTCACCCCCTAAAACAGTGTTAGGTGGGAAGCCATGTTTAAGGTTTAAAGGGAAATATTATTCTGCTCCAAAATCAACAGGCTAGTACATCTACTTTCAGAAGGAAGAAATAATAGTGTAAAACTGGATTCAGACATTTAGTGCTACTTATATGAGCCCAGAATTAAACTTTCCTTTTTACAAATACAGTGTCTTGCGCTTTGATCTATCCCTGTATCTCTCTTCCTTACATCTCGTCTTTGAGGTGAGTGAGGTTAGAAGCAGGGAAAAGATAAATCAGTCTGTTGTATCTAAATAATGTGAGTGTTGCCTGACCAGCAGAAGGTGAAGGTGGTCGTCACTTTGTGAAAGCTCCTCCAGCTCAGAGTACTTGCTCTGCAGTCGGGTGATCTCCTCCTGCAGCTCTTCAATCATCGCTTCATCTTTGTCTTGTGATTTTCGGAGCTTCTCCTCGATGTTTGATTTCAGTTTAGTGTGAGTCACTTGTACATGATTCATCAGAGTATTGAAGAGCTTATCACTCTCATCAATCTCTTTTTTTGTTTTTTCCTAATAAAAATAAATAAAAGTATGGCATATTAGCACATGATTATATTAAAGTGTAAATTAATGAAGGTGCAATTTTTTCCCCCAGTACTCACTTGGCTTATTTCAGAAGACTCTGTAAATTCCTTTATCTTTTCCATTCTCTCCTCAATCATAATTCTGATCTCTGCTTTCTTGGAATCAATATTTTCCTGAAATATGGAATTTCAAGACATAAAAGTAATCTAGAAATCAATTTACTCTCTGAGGCATTTAACAAAATAAAGCTGTTCTTACTTTCTGCTGAGCCCCTTCTTCTTCAACAGGCACCGTCTCGTGGCACATGTGGTCTGTCTCGCTGCACAGCAGACAGATGCACACCTGTTCATCCCTGCAGAACAGCTCCAGGATCCTCTCGTGCTTCTCACAGATCCTCTCCTCCAGGTTCTCCACCGGGTCCATTAGCTTGTGTCTCATCAGGGAGGGAACTCTTTGGTGAGACTCCAGGTGGTCTTCACAGTATGATGTCAGACACACTAGGCAGGACTTCAGCGCCTTGCACTTTGCATCTGTGCACACATCGCACGTCACCTGCCACGGTGCATCAGCGCTTTCAGGTTTCTCTACTTTCCTCTTCTTTATTTGGACTGAAATCTCCTCAATGACCACATTTGTGGAGATCTCCGGCCTTACATGGAATCTTTTATTACACATCGGGCAGTGGCATAAATCACTCCTGTCCCAGTGCCCGCTGAGGCAGGTCTTGCAGAAGTTGTGACCACAGGGTGTCGTAACCGGGTCATTGAAGATGTTCAGACAGATCGAACACTGGAAATGATCCTCCGGCAATGAAGCAAGGATACTAAATGATGACATTATCGAATCTCTGTGGGAGAAAATGTGTCACGATTTAGTCTTGTCTGCTCTGTGTTGTTCCTGTTTGCTCGATCTGTGTCACCTTTGATCATCCTGTCTTACCTGTTCCGATTACCTGATGTTTGCCCATGTGTAAATGGTTGTCAGTTCTGTTCAGTCTCAGTCTGGTTATCGTTATGTGCCGAGTATCCTGTACACCTGGGAGTTGTACTATTACTTTTTCACTGCACGGACTCAGCCTTGTCTGGACTTCGTCTACACTACTTAGAGTACACCCTGAGTTGCTGTGCGTTAAATAATTATTGCAAACTGTACCGTGCTCGCCTGTCACTCAGCCCTTCCTGACAAAATATGATTTGTAAGCTTAATATATCTGTTCAATCAGGCTTTTTACTTCATGGTTAACATAACGAGCACTATGTTTTTTCCTCATACTGAATATGGATACAAAAATAGATAAAGAGCCAAACATTCTCCAAGGCTTTGAAATCAAGTCTATTTTCAAGATGTTTACAATGTGAATCCTGACCCGCCCAATGAGTCATTTTCATGTGAATCATCTTGCACATCTCAACCTGGCAAAACATTCTTACAGATCTGTATTTTTAATTCAATTCAGTTTAGAATTAGTTGGAAGGACGGACGCTCACCTGACTCTTTGAAGCTCTTTTGCAAACTCCAGAGACCTAAATTGTCTATCACTTGCAAGACCACACACAGTAATTATGTCAGAGCAAACAATCCTGTACACATCAGCTCTTACATGGAAATGGAGACAGAGGAGTCCTGAGAAGCTAGTGCGCTGGTGTCGGTGGGTGTGGTCAAATGACATCATTTTACTGAAATGAAACTTACAGTATTTTCCAAAAGCCAGAAATAGTGACATTTGGGAATAATTGAGAGAACATTTATTGTTAGAAATCATAGACACACCTCTCTTCAGCAACAACCTTTGCTGCATCAATCACAATCAAAAATCAAACAGATATCTAAAAACTACACTTTCTTTAGATGCTTTGAAATGTCATGCATTTATAGGAATAGTTCAATTGAGGAAATGTATCATACTTTTTAAATGAATTTTTTTATCTAACCTTTGGCAAACAACTGATTAAGCATATCTCTCATTAGTGAATGTGAAGGTGACATTGCGCCATGTTTCATTTTGGGTCCGCTGCCATATTTACAGGATCGCGGCCCATCCCGCTCTACACCGCTGTGTTTGAATTTGTGTGTTGGAGGCTATGTTTGGATTTCCTGTTGAGGTTTTAGTAAACGTCGCTATGGTTGGTCAGCGCTGCTCAGTCAAGAACTGCTACAGCAATGGCCGGTAAACAGAGATTGTGCCTGTAAACATGGCACCCATGTCCCACAATGCAACACTGCGTGACAGACCTTCACATTCCCTCTAAGAAAGTACAATGGTTTATTTACCAAAATGTGAAACTATTCCTATAATTAGGGAGCTATATGGGTGCTGGTAAAATATAAATATATATATATATATATATATATATATTTTTTTTTTTACCTCTGGACAGAGCCAGGCCAGCTCTGTTCCCCCTGCTCACAGTCTTTAGGTTCAGCTAAGCTAACCGCTAACTAGCTCAAGCTTTTATATTTAGTGCACTGACATCAGGGTGGTTTCAATTTTCTTAACTAATCCTCTGCAAGAAAGTGAATAAGTTTATTTCCCAAAATTTCAAACTGTCCATTCAGGACTTTGTGGAACTTCCATGAGCTGATATGAATACATAAGGTGTCCAATTAATATGTTTTTTGAGCAACACTATACATGTAATAAATGTACATAAAACATAAAATACAGAATTTCAGTTTTCATGGGTGCTTTTCAGTGTTGTTGTTACAGTCAAACTTGTCCTTAGCTTTGCTTGATCAGGCTTTTCTCATTCACAGGACAAATCACAATGGTATCGGAGGCTTTGTCGCAGCAGTACAGGTAGAAAAAGGGCAAGATCTTCTCCATGAACGTATCTTTGAATGTGTAAATATGGGTCCGAGCCCTAACGTCATAAAAGGACACTTGCCCCTCCTCGTAGTCCACGTACACACCCACTCGCTTGGGCTTGGGGTTAAGGGGGAGCAGTATTGGCGGGGATGTTGACACTCGGTAACCCTGGCCTTTCTTCATGGCCAGAGCCCAGTAGCCCTGGGTAGTGCTTACAGAGATCCTGCCCTTTCTGTTAACGGAAGACCTGGCCACACCGAGATACCAGTCATCTTTGTCCCCCACCTGAACCTCCCAGTAATGTCTCCCTGAAGTGAAGCCCTCACGCCCCAGGACGATGACCACTGTGTCAAAGCGGTCTGAGTTGTCTGGGAGGTCCTGCCACGCACCCAGGTGTCTCACCTGACGTCTGTCCTGAGAAAGCTGCAACCATGGGTTTGCTGAGTCAGGGTCCAGAGTGATGTCCACTGCAGAAACACAAGACATAATGAAGGATATATTTTGTTGGAGGGTTTCAAGAGGATGAAAAATTCAAACCAAATTAAATAAAAAATGTTTACCTGCATATTTCAGAATCTTTTTGATCTCTGTAATAAACAAAAAACCAAAGCGTCGGTCCAACATATTGTGGTGATACAGAAACATAAAATATATGTTTGTTATAATGTCAAAGAAAATCCTACCACTTTCAGCCAGTTTGCCAATCATTTCATTTAATGAGGCCTCCAGTTTGGATATGGATCGCCTGATCATGCCTACACATGTGTCAGTGGGAACACTGGTTCCAGACCAGTCTTTGACACAAGGAGGAGTGCTGAGGGCTGGGAAGTTCTACAGAGAGATGGAGCACAATACATGACTCAGAAACAAGTCAGTTAATACAATAACATACCCACAGTTTTAATACAAAGTACATCTCCAGCATACAGTGTATTTTAAATTATGTGCAATTGGTTTGCATTACAGTTTAGAGCAGGAAGAGGGCACTGTTGTTACAGATGATTTAAAAGATCTGCCAAAGCCAATGGTGGTCAATGGAAAAGTTATTTTACCATGATTATAACATTTAGTAGAAAAAGTAGGAGAAAACAACAACAGATTTTTTCTTTGCAATGAAACCAAGAGAGTGAATGGGAACTCTGGGAAGAAGCTTAAAAAGCACATTTGTGATCTCCATCTTGCTCTTTCACCTTTAAGAAGTGAATGTGGTCAGTTCGAGCCATGTTCTCCAAGTCTGTGTTCCTCCTCTTCAGCTCAGCGATTTCCCTATCCAACTCAGCGATGAAGCCTTCAGCCCACCTCTCTGTCTGCCTCTGCTTCTCCTCAATGGACAAAACCAATTCAGCCTGAGTCCTCTGGATGCTGCGCACAAGCTCTGAGAAGACCTGCACACTCTCCTCAATCTCTCTCTGAGCACTGGCCTGAAAATACAGACAAAATAGACAAATGTCGATTAATAATCTTGGTGTAAATGCATTTACTGATGGTATAAGAATTTTAATGTGCCAGCATGATCTGTGACAGCGGCATATGTTTAATCTCAGGAGGACTCACTTTGTTTAGTTCCACACACTGTTTGATCTCCTCCACCTTTCTCACTCTGTCCTGTATCATCTGCTGGACGTCTATTTCTGTCCTCTTCAGCTGCGTCTGCAGAGCATGATTTCACACAAACAAGACTGATGACAGGCACACACACAATAACTTGATGTTCATTTTTAAAGTTGTCTTTGAGGCTTAAGAGAAAATTACTGATGTGAATACACAACCATTGCCCATGCACCCTGTGCAATTAGATTACATTTAAAGGTTAAATCTTGACAACACTATTATTGCATGGCAGCGGAATACATATACATATTTTTTTTTATTTCTTTCATACAGCACCATACAGTGGCTGGGAAAGGGGGGGGGTTATTTTGTGTGTGTGTCCAGACTAGAATGCAAGATTACAAAAGCATATATTTTTGGTGCACCAGCTTAGCGTGGATTGAAGGTCAAACACAGAAGAGAAGACACATTTCCGAATTCAGTCGTCTTTGTGTGGACGTGGCACTACCAAACTGGGAGATTAGCAGGATGAACTAGGTGATCTAGATTCAGTTTTTTTCCTCATCCGACCAAATAGTTCATTTGTGCTGCACCTTATTATGATCCATTGTGGTTGCGACCTCTAGTGGCCGTGCAATTGTAGCAAAGAAGGAAGTCGGGTGACACATGACAAATAGTGAGAAAGTCTGCATATAAAGAGGTAAGTGGATGGGTCAAACTCAGGGCTTTTACAGAGGAGAACAGTGTTTGAGTCCCATGTGTTTTAAGTTTAAGTTAAATAATGTTACTGACTTACCAAATGTTTCATCTGGGTCAAATGTGTGTTTATGCATAAGTTAATTGTCCTTTTGTTTTGTCTTTTTAGCTTGAAAATGTGTTGTTGACTGACAGTGTGAGACACTTTGAATGTCTCATTGCTGACTGTAAAATGTGTATTTCACTATTTATTTTCACTGTTCTTTGGCTTTATCATTTGAGAGCTCAATTTGCACTACCTATGACAAATAACTAAAATATCTGACATTTGCTGTGGTCTCACCATCTCACCTTTTTGTCTGTCCATTCTCTCTCAACAGGGACGGTGTAGTGCGCCCTGTGGTCTGTCTCAGTACAGAGCACACACACACAAGTCTGATCCTTCTTACAGAACAGCTCCAGGAGCCTTTCGTGCTTTGGACACATCCTGTCCTCCATGTTGGCAACAGGCTCTATCAGCTTGTGCTTGGTGAACCTGGCGGAATGAGATTTCAGATGCTCCTCGCAGTAGGAAGTCAAACACACAAGGCAGGATTTGATCGCTTTTGGCCTGCCGTCCCCCAGGCAGACATCACAGAGGACCTCCTCCCAGGAAGGAGGCGGGGGTGAAGAGGAGGGAGGGGAGATTGAAGGGGAGATTTGAGGAGCTGGAGAAGCAGTGATTTGAGGTGAGGGTGGGGGTGATGTTTGGGGCAGCTGAGGTGGAGGTGGAGGCAGTGGCGGCCCCTGAGCTGTGGCTTGAGGTGATGGTGGAGGAGAGGTTTTGGGTGCTGACACAGGCGGGATCAGCGGTGGTAACTCGTCTTGTAGTGGTCTTTTGTCTCCAGGTTTCTCTTTCTTTCTCTTCTCCTCCTCTTGTTTCTCCTTGAGCTCCTCCAGAAGCAGCTGCTTCTGATCTTTCTCCAAAAGCCTCTCCTCATCATCCTTTTTCCTTCTTTCCATTGTCCACTTCTTTTCTTTTACGTCTTTATCCTCCTCCCTCACTGTCCCTTCTGCACTTCTAACTCTGATCTCCTTGAACTGCTCCGCAATTTCCCTGAGGACCGTGTTAATGCTAATATCAGGCCTTTTGTGGAAAGACTTCTTACACATAGGACACTGGTACAAAGGGCTGGTTTTCCAGTATCCCAGGATGCAGCTCTGGCAGAAGTTGTGTCCACAAGGGATGGACACCGGGTTGGTGAAGACGTCGAGACAGATGGAGCAGTGCACCTGCTCTTCAGAAAGGTTCCCAGTGGTGGCCATTCCTGCACGGCGGAGAGGCAGGGTCATTTTCAGAGAAATCAACCGGTCTCTGAATGGGGCATCAAACCTGCTGTGATATTGAGGTCGCTAGGGTTAGATAGCGCGACTTATGGGGTCATTTTCATGCAACTCTATAAAGAAAAGCATGACAGGACTCATTTATCTTTACAAGCCAAAGATTTGAAAATATAAGTTCTGTCAATTCAAGGTTTTATAGCATAAGATTAAGTCAAACTGTTTCTTTATTTCATAATAAATGAGCCCCTGTCCGTCTTGGGGAGTTTTGTCAGACTCTGTATTGATTTTGGTTTGTTTTATTCTTTTTTTTAAGTTTTTTTGTGTTTGACCCTAAGGCTGAGGCTGGTCCATATCGGTATCTGAGAGTTCAAATACTCTGTTAATGTAACAACTGATTCTCCATTTGACTATAAATAAAATATATATGCAACAAGTATTTTTTAAGAACCCCTTAAATTTAGACAAAGATACTGGGGGTGAGGGAAATAAACTTCTCAGTGCTCTCTGATGAACAAACTATAACGGCAACAGTGTTTAAAGATTTCTCAAACATATTGTTGGCTTAATTATTAGCAGCTGACATATGCTACTAATATATTTGTGATAAGCTAATATCTGCTGCTAATATTAGGTATCACAAATGATTTTGTCCAGATCCTAACTTTTTTAAACAAGACATTTGCGCTTTTCGCTGTACTTCTAAATATATCATGCTTGTTAAATTAGCCAGTACACTAGCAGAGTGTCTGTGAAGTTGTAAGTAAGTGTGTTTGACTTTTAACACAAGCTGCTCTCTGGTTGAGGCCTAGATATTCAGAGCAGATAAACATTTGTTGAGCCAGAGATCTGTCTTGCAGTGCGCTAAACGATATGGACACAGGCCTCATGTGCAAACTGACTGCAACAGAAAAAAAGAAGTCCATAGCTCAGGTCACAGTTCTTAAGCAGCCAAACAGCAATACAAACAATCCAAAATGCAAACAACACTCCCCCTTAGAGACCTACTGCTGCACAGAGCAGATGTAACAGTATAGAAGTAAAAATGCAGGAGAGGACGAAGAGCGACAGAAAAAGCAGTGATATGGGGACACTCACCAAAGAGCAGCTGCCTCAAAGCTCCACTGTACACTGACACATGAGACTGGCTGTAACCACTGCCACCTCCAACCCCCCCTGTACCATGCATGCACGCACACACACACCTACACACACACACACACACCTACATACACACACACACACAGACACACACAAGCCCTAAAATATACCCCCCTTCCTCCCTCCCTCTCGTTTTACCCCAGACACAGATTTATACTCCCCCAGCCGTGGCCCTCAGAGCTCCATGAGGAATGGCTTTAACTCTGCAGAGAATACAAGCAGTCCAGCATGGGTTAAACACAGAAAACAACAAAAAACAAACAGTGCAGCAGCGTTTCAGCATGGCAGGAAATTCCAGTTTGGTAAAGCTCATTAAGTTTGGTTTTGTTAAAGGCACAATTCTGATTTTTGTCATTTGAAATGTCAATAAAAACATCATGAACTTCACTATTTTGGTGTTGCAGGGCTACTTCCTACAGAAATATTGTGGCACATAACCACATGAACAAAATCACAAATAGATGTTTCTACACATTGATTGATAAGTTGATATGACAAACTTGTTAGTCAAATAGTAGCTTATTTACATATCCAGCAGACATGAAGCATTATTAGTATTGTTTTAAGTCCAATATTGGCTCTCATTTTAGTTCTGTTTTGGTCTCCACCAACTCCTGAGAAGACAAAAGTATCTAGCTGTTAATGCTCCGCTATGTTTACCAGACAATCCCAACCTCTTTGTGTCCGTCAGGCAGCTAGCATGCAATAGCTTAAACAGACCTTGCTAAAAACATCTCCTTTCTGTGTCTGCAAATAATGGTGGTGAAAGTGAACAAAAACGGCAAAGTAGCAGGATGAAAAGCCGAAAAAACAAGCTGAAAGAACTGAATATGCTCCATAGGGCTGAGGGGAACTACAGAGTGGGGTTAATTATTCTCTGCGGGTTTGTCAGTTTCATATTACATGTACTTATTTTATCAACTGTGAAGGCAAAAAAGTTGATTAGCTCAGCTTTAAGGAGATTTTGTTTTTCTCCAGCAGCTTCTCTAGAGCACGTTCAGAAGCTAAACACTAGATAAGAACAAAGTTTAAGACAAATCACTCCCTCACCAGTTGAAAAAAAATACATTAAACTTTGTATTCGTTTGTGACTTATCATCTTTAATGAACAAGTTCAGAAAGAAAGTACAAAAGCGAATGTTTAATATAAAAATACAGAACATACTATCATGAATCATGAAAGGCAAATTATTATTTTTTGTTGTTACATTTGTTGAAACTCTTCACATCCCAACAGCTATTAATAAATCAAATGCTCTGACATAAAAAAGAAAAAAACCCTGGTATCTGTGTCTGTCAAAGGACTGTAATAAGCATGGCCAATCATTTCATTTGCACTCACTGAGCATGAAAATGTGTTTTGGGGGAGTGGCTTTGGAGGGAGTGAGATTTTTTCATTTGGATACTTCCTAAATCTAAATCCAGCTGCAATGTTGCCAAACCCAGCTTTTGTTTAAAAAATGTCCATTACAAACAATGTCACATTCCTACAGAACAGACAGAAATATATTTTATTTCTTTAGTACTTTAGACATTACATTTACATCTATTTATCTTCATTGTTTTAATCTGTAAAGTCAGCACAGACTTATAGTTAGAGGTAAACAAAGACATAAGTAGGGAAAGTACAGCATTACTCAGACTCAATCTTCTTAAATTTGTAAAAACCTCAGGACAAATTTGGCCTTTGGAATAATCTTCTCTTCTCCTTCACATGTTTTTACATAAAAAATATCTGTGTTGTTTATTATACATATATACACAATTTGAGATAAGCAGTATACAGTTTACAATAACTATTGGCCAATATTAAAGAAGCAAATTGTAAATTCATTTCTCTGTAATATGAAGTCAGTCAAAACAAAATACCATCCATGTTATATTTTGGTTTCCTCTGACATAAAATAAACACAGATGACACAATGCTTACTTCCATTTTATTACTTTGAACCAGTCATTTGTGGGTCAGCAGCCTTTATAGGATCTGTGTTGAACCTGATTTTAATTGAGCAAATACAATAACTCGTCCATATGATGAGAAAGCGTTGCAGCAGGTACTTTTGATAAGCAAAGTCACTTGTTTTGTTTCTATTTCATTAGACTGAAAGTTGATTGAGGTAAAGTCCTTGCAGACAAGTGAAACTACCATCACTCATTGAAAAGAGATTCATATTTTAAGATCAAACAAAGGAGAAAACCACGTGTTCAAAATGAAAAAAAGTATCTGCACTTTTTCTCCTAAAGATGTTTTCAAGGTTTAACCTATGCTGACTGACTCACCAGGCTTTTAGAGTGGCTGTCGGTCTCAGGTGTGTTTAACAGTGGTTATGATGAGAGGAGAAGAGTTTTTCCCCTCTTGCTCCAGACAGGGGCTGAAGACTGGGTACAGGCTCTCATTAAAGGTATCGAGGAAGCTGTAGAGATGCAGACGAGCCTTCACATCATAGAAAGAAACCTGGCCTCCTTCATAATCCAGGAAGATTCCCACTTTAGTGATTGGGGACGGCAGCATTAGAGGCAGGCGGTACGATGCTAAAGCCTTCATCTCCCCGTTCTTCAGCCACAGGCACCAGTATCCCCCCTCAGGACTCAGCTTGATCTCACCCTTGCGGCGTGCAGAGGCAGCAGCCACGCCAAGCGTCCAGGCAGTCTTGCGCCCCACTTCCACCTCCCAGTAGTGTCGCCCAGAGGTGAGACCCTCTCGGCCCAGGACAAAGAGAGCGGGGTTGAAGCGCTTCGGACCGTCAGTGTGAGAGATCTTATGCTCGTCATATCTCACCTGGCGACCGTCTTCAGACACAACCAGGTTCTTCTGGGCCGTGGCAGAGTCCAAAATCACCTCACCTGGGCAGGACAGAGCAGAGCAGAGCAAAATATGAGGCTGGGAGAAGAGTTCATAAACAAAGGGCCTTAATAGTAATCTGAATTTTCTCCAAATTCACCATGACTGTCAAAAATGTCCCTGTTATGGTCCATGCTTTAACATCAGCTCTATTTATCAAATGATTTGGACCCAAACTAATGCTGTCCTACATGTGTGTCACTGGAATTCACCCAAAACAAGTACTTAATGTAGAATGTACTTAAGTACATTTTACTGATAATTAGATTAGAATTGTGTGTGCAGGACTTTCACTTGAATTTTTACATTATGGTAATGATAGTTTTACTTAAAGTATCAAAAGTACTGGATGGCCTTGTTCACTGTGTGAAATTATGGGGCTCTGAAGTCCCAAAGGATGATTATTTTTCAATTTGGTGCACAAAATTAAAAGCATTAATTTGTCGGAAGGGGGGCTCTATGTTAATTATAATCATTTGGGGTTGTTTTTTTTTGGTTGTGTTAAAATGCACGCAGCATTTTAACACAGCTGGTTGAGGTGAAGCTAATTTGAACTATTTTATAATCTGCTGGGTTGCTCAAAGACCCTGCACACCCAAGTACTTACTTGCCTGATGATGCCTTTCTCAGGACTGCGTGGGTGTGCACAGACTGAGCAGACTGACACCTGTCTAATACCCCAGTTAGTTTTGTTGTGGGACAAGTTAAAGTTAATTATTTTTATTTATAGATCTGGTGTTTGGTGACCTCACGTGAGTCCTCAAACTCAAACTTGGCAGCTACAATAACTGCAAACATCCTAACTAACTAAAATTGTAAAATTTCCATTTGAAATGCTATAATGGAATATAAACTAACATACATTGAAAGTACTCAAGTACAAAAACTGCAAAATTATACTCAAGTACAGTGCTTGAGTAAGACTAAACTGCACAGTTATGAGAGTGAACTTTACACTCTTAAACTGGTTGCATGTCCCCTGGACTGGGTTTGTCTCTGCTGTGAAGAAGTGGCGCCATCTTATGGAAAAGTTAGAGAACTGAACATCATCTTACACTTTTGTTGCGCTGCTCAATTTTGGCCAAAACTCCTGCATCCTTTAAAAATCTCCAGTGAGAAGATTCATGAGTTCCTGCCCCAAACGAGTGTTAAGTACTGATCAGCACGCTGATAATTTAAAGTCTTACTCACTTGAATAGTTCTGCACCTTCCGGAGCTCTGAGAGAGAGACAAACGGCAAAACATGGACAGGATGAAAAAGAGAGAGACCAAGTCAGCAAGTCATTTAGCAAAAGAGTCAAAGTCAAAGCAGATGGCACGTGTGGGTGGTAAACATGTAGATCTAAACCTGAGCTGTAAATACACAAAGCATGTGCTGCTGTCAGTCACCGCTCTGCTGCTGCCTCTGCATTGATTCCAAGTGGGTGAACTGTGGCGTCAACACTATCTCCATCTGTCCGACCATCTTGTATGTGTGAACATGAGAGAGTGGTGGGGGTTGCAATGATGAGTCACTTTTCTATTTCAAAGTGCTCTTACAGTGACCTACATTTCCCTGATCTGGAGTTTGCACAGGAAGTGTGGTTGGTGTTAGACAAGGAAGGATGGATTTTACTGTAACTTGGCGTAGATACTCCACACAGACACCCAGCAGTGCATGTTGGTTGTGACTGATTTTCAATTGATAGAGACACCAAAATGCCCCAAAATTTCTTGCAGTTTACCTACTCTTATTTTGAAAGTATTCTGTACACGTCGAATTCAAAATGTACATGAGCATTTGAAACACTTTTCTTTATCAGATCTTATCACAAATGACATAAAATTTCAATAGTTTGGATTATTTAATTTCCAAATAATGTATTAAAACGTTCTAGTTATCACATTTTGTGAGTAAAAGCAGTATCAGTATGAAACATGTTACAGTTTAACATGTTGTTATATAGGAGACGAAATAACAGGAACACTTAACAATGCAATTCAGCACAACAGCCCATCAGTAAAGCTTATGATGTTTAGCTATTCTACTTTTAAGAAAATAAAAAGGTTTGTGGTATTGTTGTATGTCACTACATTACTATAAGGCATTTCTTTTATTTTGTCTATCAGACATAAATTATTTCGGCTAGCTAACCTCACCTTTCACGTACTGCCTTTTGAGCTCTTCCTGGAACTTGTCAATGAGGCTGCTGACAGATGAGCGAATGGTTCCCAGGTAGAGGTCAGTGTTGATGCTGACCGCCGACCAATCAACAGGCTCCAGTGGGGACTGCAGAGTCGCCAGGTTCTACAGGAAATTTGAAGAGCTAGGTTATGCAAGGTAAGATGAAATTAAAATATAAGAATGCCTCAGGGGAAATAAAGTCCCTGAGGTAGAAATAACAAACTAAATATGACACTGATGGGGGAGCTCCAAATAAGTTGGAAAAATCACTGTTGTTCAGTACTGTCTTATTGGTTTAATAAGCTTAATGGGGGGGGCTGAGTCTAGTAATGTAAACAACCATCCCAGTCTGCACAGTGTCACTTGTGTAAGTTGTGTAGGATATTATAAGCAAATTTATATCAGAAGAGTTACAGATACTGAACAGTGATAACTTTGCTCTTACAAACACTGTGTCTGGGTATGTGCGGTTTTATAAAAAAAAAAAAATCTAAACTAGTTACTTCAAAGACATCTTTCATGGGATAAAATCAGCATTTTATCTAAATAAACAATCCAGGATAAATGCACAAGGGGAACCTCCGTAACAGCTGGCTCTGTTCATAGAGGCTTTTGATGTTGTGTCACTAATATCCCAGCAACTACAGCTGGTGCAACCATGGGGGTCCGCTGGATAATTAGCTGGGTGGAAATTATTTGGATAAATAATGATGATAGAAAAAGAGAGGTAATTTAACAAATATATGTTTTCCATCCTGGTCGGCAACATTATTAATAACAGTATAAAGTCTGTTACGGTAGACATCTTTCAGATTTCCATTACTGTGCGTATAGCAGCTTACACTGCTATGTCTTAAGGCCTTAGCCCTTTATCTAATTAGCTCTCTTGCTGCGTCCTAAATGCATATTAAATGTGTTTTGTGTATGTAGGCTGCACTCTGGGAAAATTACTAATGAAGTAATCTTTGAAAGGCCAGCATGCATTTTTAAAATTACAGTTGGTAGGTGTGGTCGTGATTTTAAATATTGATCATCAATAATGATGAAAGAACTGGAAGAACTACACCAAAAGCTGCAGAAAAGTGGGATATTGTGGAGGCTCATGCAAATGTGACAAACAACAAAAATTTGTACTTTTGAAATTCTGAAAAGCATCTTGAATCTCTTCATGTTCTTACTAAATGACAGCTCTAGCTACAACTACAGTCACTGCTGGGAAATAAATTAACTAACAAATCTTTGAGAAGCTTTTTTCCATATTTGAAATGTGTTTTTTAATCGCAGCTGAATATGCCATCTGAACAAAAAAAAGCCCCAAACACATTTGATCCTCCAAACTCTAGTTTATCACGATCCTGACCTCCAACATGGCTGCCACAGGGTGTGTCGTCGTGTCACTTGAGAACCTGTACTGTACCTGCAGGAACACCACTTTGTCCTGGGTCTGTGTGCAGGATTCCAGCTCATTGTTCCTCCTCCTCAGTTGACTGAGTTCGTTCTCCAATCCTCTGGCCAGTTCCTGAGCGTGGCGCTCAGCATCACGCTGCCTCGTGGTGATCAGCTCCACCACCTCCGCCTGACTCTGCTCCACCATACGCTGCAGCTCCGCATAAACCTGCCAGCTCTCCTCCAACTCTTTCTGAGTGCTAGCCTGCAAGGACAGGGCCATGGGTTAGAGGTTAATTTGAATACTGTCAAAATCACCATTAGTCATGTGCAGGTTAAAGCTAAGTGAAGTTAAGATCAACTCGAAAGGGAGTCCAGATAAACCAAATCCTCCTGAAAACTGAGTTCTATATTTGTTTTATTTCTTTCTATAGAAAGTAAAACATACACAAACTTTAGGTGCAGAGTTTGAAAAACATCAATGACTCCAACTTTATGGACGTGTAATAATAAATTGCTGCAGTAATAGCCTACTTTAAATTTAAACTCATTCTTGCTGTTTCAAATCTGCCTTTTATGAAAATTTACATTTGGAACCATTTGCTCATAGGTGCTGTGCCACAACCGCACCATATTTGTTTTCTCCCATTTAATTTAAATTTAATTTTATATAATACACTTTTTATCTGCTGTTATTTTACTCTTTTTAAATTTTTATGTGTGTCTTTTTATAGCACCCCATTTTTCCTTTATTTCTTGTCTCAATGCCATTTTATGTCTTGTGTAGAAAATGACTTTGAATTGCTGTGTTGTGGGTTTGATATAAATAAACTTGCCTCTCCTTAAAGTGTCTGTTGCCTACAATGTTCCCACATCTGTCTCTCCCAAACCCTTTCTCTTCATTTAGTGACTTAAAGGGTTAGGCCTAAAATAGAACAAGTAAGAGTCCAATAAATTTAGCTGTGAAGCGCTGTAGTTTCTCATGGCTCCTGGGTGGCTCACAAAGTGTCCTGCTGCTTGTACAACTGGACTAACAGGTTATGTCTTCCCCCACCCAAGCATGGAAAACTACCAAGCTTTTTATCTTAAACTGACCCTGCGTAGGTTTCAACATTACTCTGCAATTTCTAGTTGTGTTTTTACTCTCCACCAAATAAGCAACATTATGCATGCTGTAATTTGCTCACTCCCACACATGATTCCTCTTCAAATGGCTAAGGATCCTGTAATGAGATGTCTTTATCTCTACGCCTCTGGAGCAACGAAGGGTGGTGGATGTTTCACAGTGGGGGTTTGAACCCACCAAAGGCATGTGTCTTATCCATTGCGCCATTGCCACCCCTATTAATGGCATCAGTTAAACAGACACACGACAACATGCGCACATGCAGTCTTGTGTTTACAGTACGCACACACACAGATGTGGACATCTGATTGTCAACCTTCTTGTAAGTGAATCCTGATTGTATTTGTAAAAGTAGTGTAACCAAGTGTAAACCAGTAGAAACACTGAACCTGGAAACTACAAAGATATTTTGCTAGTTCTTAACAATGGTAAAAAAACAACACATTGTTCATTTATACACAGCAAAAATATTTCAGTAAGTTTACAAGTGCAATTACGCTTTAATTTAAATAAACAAAAGCGGATAATCCTTCACGCTTTCATTTCTAATCCTCGAGGTAGGATATAAGTAAGGTAAATGTTTACGCTAGTCAAACTGGTTTGACGGTTTCAGGCAGCTATCTGACTTTCTCTCTAAGAGAAAAACAAACTGCATTAGCAGGCCGCCCTCTCTACGTTCACAGAGCTCGAAAAATACAAGAAAGATGTGGGGAAAGTTCTCACCAAGTGTGTTGCAGATTTTCTAACAAAGTAAATCTACAGTACGATGGGTGATTTGTAAGTGAAATGTTATCCCACCAACAGCTGTGTTTTCTGTCAAAGTATTCTTAAGCAACCGCCTGCTCACGATTGTGTAAGCTTGCCTTGATCTAAGTGCTGCTTGAAGTGCAAATAAAGCTTTAGAGCTTCAGCACATGAGGCGTCATTAGAGTAGACTGGGTAAATATTTAATATGCTTTACGGGAGGGAAGAGTACAACAGCAAAACGACAGACTGCCTGATCAACACAGACTTTAAAACACATGACAGACATGTTAGAAATCAACTACATGGCAACTCACTCTAAATTAGAAGACTGATAGTATTAATTATTGGATATTGGTCAGTCAGTGTCAAACACTTTTTAAATAACACATTTATTATAAGTGACAAAACATTGTAATGAACATGTAAAGCTTAAGTTCCTGAACAGATTAATTCTACAGGTTCATCCTGTAAACAATAAATGTGTTCAATTTTAAATTCAAAATCATTACTTTAATCCACATAATTATCTATGTGGATTTGATCAATCAGAGGCTCTGGTCTTATACATTAAAGAGCCGCAACTTGATATAAATTTTAAACTTGTTGAGTATTGTCATCCAGATTACCTTGGCTCGAATAACACACAATAACTCAAAGGCAATATCTTGATTCTTAAATAGTCTTTGACTCACCTTGATGACTTTTATGGATTGTTTAATCTCGTCCAGTTTCTTGGATCTCTCCTTGATCAAATGTTTAAGTTCCGACCTCTTCTTCCCCACAATACTCTGTAAAAAGAAAATCAGGATTGTGGCTGACTAAAATTAGTGTTGACACAGCTTAATACCAATGAAAACATATGAAAATCCTTGCAAAATGTCAGTGAGGCAGATATGTTTACATACAGTGCAAAACCAGCTAAATGTCAAAACTCTCACTGGTTTTAAGGCTGCTACAAAGTCCTCCAATCAATCCAAAAATTAGTTGTGAAAACATTTTTGCATACCAACTACTTAAAATCTAATTTCATATCAAAGTGTGTATATGCCACCATTAAACTCTTTGGTTAATTGAAAATGGATTATTATAGGACTTAAAACTGTTTTATTGTTTGTTGTATCATGTAAAAGACTAATTATCTTTTTCTTAAATTCTACCATTATAGCTCACCATCTTCTTCTTCCACTCGTGGTCTGACGAGACGATGTCGTGGGATTTGTGCGTGGTCTCAGCGCAAACTGTACAGATGCAGGTGTGGTCTGTGCGGCAGTAGACCTCCAGAAGACGTCTGTGTTTCTTACAGATCTTCTCCTCCAGGTGAAAAGTGGGTTCAATCAGGCGATGCGATATCAGAGACTTCACCTGGGAATTCGATCATACAGGGAGATAGTCATGAATTTGAGTGAACAAATGTATAAACAACAACTCAGGATTGTGGTTCGACCCAGCTTGAAGTCGACCCCAACCATGGTTACATTCACTGAAATATATATACAATAACTGTGCACCATTAAAAATGCATCCTTGTTTTTAAAAGTCATTAACATACAAAATAAAATGGAAAACACAACATGTCAGATAATAGAAAAAGTGCGTTTAATTTTACTTTCAAGCTCAACTGTTACAACATAAGAAATAATAAAATGATAACGAGGGCGTAAATAGAGGCGAAGGCCAAGGAAAAAGAAAACTGCTTTTATTATCTTGCAATAATCCAAAAAAAGACAACACAACTGACCTTCTTATGGTTTTTTAGGTGGGCCTCACAGAATGACCCAGGACAATTCACACAAGACTTGTGCGCCTTTAACTTCCTCCCGATACAGGCATCACAGGGAACCTCGCCAGCCTGGGCAAACTCCCCGGTTTCGGGCCCTGGAGAACCCCCAAAGCCTGTATCTGAGCACAGATTCAGTGTAGATTCCCTGGTAGCGGCCCCGGCTCCCCCGGCTCCCCCAGCTCCCCCAGCTCCTCCAGCTCCTCCAGCCAGCATCAGCCCCTGGAACTGGGAGGAGATCTCAGCCAGGACCCTGTTGACACTCATCTCAGGTTTTCTAGAGTACCTCTTCTTGCACATGGGGCAGATGAACTTCTTGCTGTGGTTCCAGTAGCCCTGCAGGCAGGCCTTGCAGAAGCTGTGGCCGCAGGGTGTAGAGACGGGCTCCACAAACACCTCCAGACAGATGGAGCAGCTGAACTGCTCCTCAGAGAGGGCCCGGCCTCTCGGAGAGCTGACGTCTGGAAGAAAGATGCATGAAATGATAGAGACATAGAGACGTGATATAAATTAGAGTCTTACGGTATGTTTCCAGATTGGCAACTACTCAAACTAGAAATACTAAAACAATACTGCTGGATTTGTTCTCATGTCCTTTACACCTTTATGTCACAAATGAGTAACTAAGGTCACGGTTATGTCCAAGTCATGAGACGTGAACTGAAGCGTGAATCACTGTGAAACTGCCTGAGAAGGGATTTCAGGACAGAAGTCTAGCAGTTGCACTTGCAGATTTAGGAAAACATGATTTAATACTTGACTAAAAGAATTTTAAGTGTTGTTTTCTGCATGCTTTATCTGATAGTAAGTCATGCTGTACGTGCTGATATTAAATGAAAACCTCTTGAGGCAAAATTATGGAGGATTATGGCGCCTGTGTTGCCCTCTGTCTAACAACCGGGTCAAAAGTCAGTGTGTGTGCAGCTATAATCTGGTATTGTTCCATTGGCACTTGAGTTAGGTCATAAAGAGTCACAGAGGAGAAGTGTAATGAAGTTATTTTGTATCATGACCTGTAAAATCTTCAAAATCCAGATGTGGTTTGGTTAAATTTTTAAAGCGAGAATATAAATTTATTTTCAGATGCTTAAATTTAATAGAACAAAGGAGTGCATTGTAACATAATGCCTCATTGTCTTTTTGTATATCTTCTCCCGGAGCACCCTCAAACCTCACAAAAGAAGAAAAGATTAGTTTGACTAGAAAAGCTAAAACAGCTACGTTTTCATCCCAAATTGGTAAATGTTAACAGATATTCTGTACATGATAACAACAAGCCTTTTCACACAAGCAGGAAGTGTATTTAAGAGCGTCATTCTGTTCAGAGTGCAACTATGTGAGGAATGCAGAAACTCAGGACCGTCTACCTAACAGCACCTTCTGCCTGTTTAGCTACAGGTTTTAAAGTAAACACAACGCCCACTGGAAATTTACACTGAACCAGCGACAACACACAACTACAAGTGATTTTTAATTAGGCTTAAATGTTGGTTTTATTGTAGATAAACTAGATGTCACGGAATCAGTATTTATAATGTAAAAAAACATTATTGTAGATTTTTTTTTTCGATTATACAGCAGCCACTAAAAATAACAAGTATACATGTCATCTATTAAAGCATTATTTCAGGACATTTAGTCAGCTACAGTAAAACAAACAATAGTTTTAAGTAATATCAGCTTTTACACATTCATAAAAGCTAAAATAACATATGCTCTCAGCTGAAAGTCTACATTAATATATGGCACTGAAATAGGTTTTCTCTAATGCTTTATTGTGAATTATGTTCAACTTCATTTAACTGTCTGTTAGTCTTCTATATGGTACAAGCTGAACAGAAAACCATACTTAACAAAAGTTTCACAAAACGTCCCACAGTCAAAAAAAAGGTATATCAGGTAAAGCAGAACTTACCCTGCATGTTTCTGTCTGACGTGGAGCAGTGCAGTCCTTCACTTCACGTACTTGGCTATGAATCACACACCGAAAGGAGCTGTTCTCCTTCCGGAAACTTGAAGTGGCCCTCCCACTGTGTGACACACCTCACCTTCTACGCAGGCTGTCCTTTTGTTAACACGCTCTGATTTCTATGGCCCTGTCGTGTAGTTATGCAAAACCTTTACCCCAAAGGACGTGCTGTGTTTTCTCCATCTGTATAGGTCTTTCGCTGAGACTATCAGTAGGACACTTAAACAACTGGGCAGGCTGTGGAAATAAGCTAGCAGTTGTTGGTGAGCTAACAAATTGAGTTGTTTTTCACATTCTTCTGGAGTTTCTGCCATTGTATCATACTAAAAGATTACAATTGCTACAAAATTCTTGCACTCTAGAAACAAGTGTACGGTATCATAAACTCTGACTGTGAAAGACTCAAAAGATCCTGCACACTGTCATTAATCACCTTTATATAGCCTAAATACTTCTATTCTAATAAGCGTCCGCTGATGTCAAGGTCTAAATTTTAGAGAAAATGTAGCTATTTTTTCGTTGGATAATATAGGATTATCTGAAAGTAAATTTTTCTCATAGAATGATGAAAGAACAAAACAAAAACACAGCACCCTGTTGATCACTTATCTGTGAAGCTTTGCAATACATTTTCTCCAAATTTTTTAGGGTTGGATGCACAAAAAATGTCTAAAACCTAAAAGTTAAACTCACACAACTCCATGAAACAAGTAAAATACTTAACAAGCCACACACAAACAACAGAAATCTTGTGAAGTGATGTCTCATGGGAAAAGGCAAACAAACGAAATTAGAGTTAAAGCAAACCGTGTACAAATATACATAAAGACTTCTTACATAGATGTATGCAATGCTTTTAATAAAGTGTCTGATCTGGGTTTGCCTAAATGTATAAACTTAATAAGGGAAATATTACCGATCACTTACGGGGTAAACCCTGTCCGGAAAGTTTCACTTTGGGAAGGTGAACGTGCAAGTCTTGGCCTCTACCTTGTTGAACAACACCTGGCTCTCCCCTTAATCAACAAACACCCTCACCCTATGGGAGAGAGAAGGAACCAACATTAAAGGGAACGGATTTTGCCTGCACACAAAATATTGCCCTCCATCCCTGTGACCTACAGTCCACAAGCCGCTCTCCGGAGAAGGATTGATCTGTTCTCCACTGAGTGCCGAAAGCAACTCCCTGCACCCTGTTGGATTTCTCTTTTCCCAAAAACTCCCAGTAGAGTCTTTCTGCTTCTATTGTAGACTGACTTCTTTAGCCAATAAGCCAGGGCCCTGCAGTGTCATGGTCATTGGTGATGTCCTCTGTTAGAATTTGTTAATGTGATTCTTACTGTATAATGGCATGTAACATTCAGGTCGAAGAGGAAAGTGACTTCATTTTAAATTGAATTTGAATAAAAATCAGAGAGAAATATCAAACTTTGAAGTCAGTGAAAAATGACAAACCTGCAAATTGCTGCACTTTCTGAAGCTCTGTGGGGGGGTAGACTCTAATTAGCAACGTGATAAATGATGCTCTTGATGTGATCATTGATAAATGGCAGAGTAGTTAAATAATTAAGCTCGATTAATCAAATCACCTGTAGTGTTCAGCTCATCTTTAGTGACATCCATAGTTTATCACTTTTTTTATTCGTTCCACCCATCAGACCGTCAATGACAGAGTCAGAAACATTGAGCAATAAATATACTCACACATTCATGAGTTTATTTTTAGTGATTTCAGCATGCGCTAGGCAAAAGACAGAGGAAAACCCATACCATGACGTTAATACATCACATGCCACACACAGACACTCCCTTTCACATTTGTATAGGCAATTTCACATCTCTAATTCATCTGTTGTCCATGTGTTTACAGTGTAGGGTTATTATTTTCTGAAGTTCTGTCACTACAACCCTCTATTCTTATCATCATTGCAGCCAGATTGTTTAGCCCTCGCAGGCATATTTTCTTATTTAAGACTAGTATAAATAAAACTGACTTCACTTGTTTTCTAGTATTTCCAGTATTACAGGTGCGTAGGGCTGCAACCATGGCTATAGACTTTTAGACTTTGTTGCATCATTTGTAGAGTTATCATCACTTATTGCCTTGTGAGTGGTGAACGTCTGTAGTTGTGTCTCAGCTTGCCTAATTAACTGTGGATACATTTCATTTTTCCACATTTTCCAGAGTTGTTCTTGATGTCATCCAGAAAAACATGCATAAGCATACAAAAAAAGCTTCAATGTATGGACTTATTTTAAGGTAAATGCCTGCTACCTTATCTTATTATAGCTTCACTGGAAATAGAAATTCACCAAAGTCACCCCTGCTGTCAAACACCAAGGAATTTTTAACACTTTCGGCTGCTCCATGTTGAAAGGCGGTGATCATAAATGGTTATTTGGGAGTATTTCTTTGTGTAAATTAGACTCTCAGTTTTAGAGAGTGGGGGCTTAATTATGTTAGATTACTTACAGGTGTGGACGAGTTGAGGCAGGTGTGCACAGCTGATAATTAGGAGCTGTTGTGTGCTGTCTGTAACAGTCTGAATTTACTTTTGCCAGAGTGAACTCTGGCGAAACTCCCTTTGTCAGTGTTGATAAGTGAGGGATTGGTGTCATTTAAATTGTTTCTGGGTTTGAGTTTGAACTCTCCTCGGTTTGTTTCTGCAAGTGGTTGATTTCTTCCTCCTTAGCTGATCCTGAATCATCAGATCCGCTCTCCCTAATGTGCATCTGGGAGGTGTAACATTAGTTGTAGTGAGAACACTTTTATCTGTAGGAAACACATGTTTTTATTTTATTAAACACTATCACAACTTTTAAACCCTTTAAATTGCTTTTCATGTTGTCGTAATGTAATGATGCACTTTTTTTCACTATCTAGATAAATTGAGAGTGAAATAAACACCCGGCCTGTCGAACAGTGTTGCAAGCAGGCCATAGCAGATGCGAAGGCTATAACTGCACATCCGACAAAGGGGCCTTTATAGATTTTAACATAATGTTGCTAACACCTGCACTCAGGACTGATAAAGTGAAAGACCGGACTCATGGACACAATGGGCCTTTGCAACTCTGACTGCAGCTCTGATGGCTGTGAAGGTCATCATTGGACTCACACAAGCTTGGAGTGCCTGTGTTGATGTTAAACCTCTTTGATTAGTAGATACCATGTTGGTATTAGCAAAGTTTTACATGTGCATTTAAGTCTTTATTTTCATAAAGAATTATTTTGGGGTAATTACACTATTGTTTTTTAAATATTGATCATGTGCAAGTGTGATTTTGGGTCTTGTCATAAGACCAGCTCAGATACACATGTATTTGTATTACTGCTTGAAGTGCTCACTAAACTTGTGTTGATTTGAATTTTATTGCAATCCATGTCTCATTGAAAAGAATGCAATCCACAATGAAAAGACAACAGTTCACATTGAGTTACAAGTTATAATGAAAAGCAGTGTGAGAGTGAGGACCCATAAGTCTAAGGGTTTTAGTGGTTAGTGGTTGATCTGTGGTGCGTTTCCCAAAAGCTTTGTTGCTCACTATGGTAGCAACTTCCGTTGTTGGAATTATGCAGTTCGACGCAAATATTTCGCAAAACTCAAGTCCAAACTGTGCAGGTAACTATGTTGCTAACTTATAGGGTGCGAATCATCGTTAAGCGACGGAGGTGTTACCCAAAATCATAGTTTTAACTAATGTTCGCAAACAATGTGGCTAAATTGCATAGTTTGAACTCGGAACTTGGAAATTTCCAACCTCCAACAAGAAAAACTATCCTGGAACTTGGCACTTGAAGTCGGATTTCCTACATGTGAACTCGGAGAAAAAAACATGTACTTTGACTTAATGAGTAGCAGCTGATTGACGTCACACAACCATGGCAGCTTCCATGGAAGCACACATTGTAAATGGTAAACAATAAACTAAAAGCTAAGTAAAATATTAAATTAAAATAATACATACTAGTATCAAATAGTAGAACTTGTTCTGCATATAAATTGATGTAGAAATATTTTGTCAGTGTTATCAGGTGGCTGGTTACAGTAAACCATCTGTGAAAGTCATCTTCTCAATCCAAAAGTTATTCAGGAAAATGTTAAAAATGCCCAGAAATGTGAAAACACTTGGAAATATAGCTTACAACTTTTTCCTGACTTTTAAGGATTACCAATTGATGTAGCAACACAGTTAACAAGTCGGTTAACATGTATTTATCACTTGTTTTTAATAAAATTGCCATCCTTTTAATTAACACCAAGTGCAAGGCTGAGGGTCTAACTGTGCACAAATTTGCTAAAGAAACGGTCAGCCATGTTTATTGTATATATTTGGCATCTCACACTTGATGGACAGGCTCCTGGAGCCCAGCCTGCTCTACCAAGATCTCGTCATCCTCTGTCAGCTAAATATTTTCCCTGCTATGCATGCAATGTTGTGGAGCTCTGCTGTCATCACCACCACAGCACAGCATTTTGTAGGGTGCAGCTGCAGCCTACCAGCAGACTTGCTGACACACCTGAAACGCAGTTTCCACAGCCCCAATGGCCCGCTCCACCACACAACAGATCCTGATGTGAGCGTTGTTGAAGCTCATTTCCGCCTCTGTGTTGGGGGTGCAAAGGGTAGCCATTGTTCACTAAGAGCTTGCAACCCCCAAAAGCTGTGTCCTTTTACAACCTGGCAGAGAGCAGAGTTCGTCATGGGTGCTCCCCAGCGACTTTGCCACAATGTCCGTGAACACACCACGAAGGTCACAGACTACCTGCACATTCAATTCTAGGTATAGCCTTACCTGCAGAAGTACACTGCCTCATTGGTGCCAGGCCTGGAATTAGGGTTCTTTCTAGCAGTAACATGTCTCCTCTGCACAAAATTACTTCTTAAAAGTCCAGCAACAACAATTTGTTTCATTGCAACATGTTTTTGGAAAGAAATTCAGTAGAAATACAACACAGTTTAGAAGGTCTGTTGATCTATCCTTCACATTGCAGTACAACATCAAACTTTATTTGAAGATGATACCAGTGCAAGTGTACGTGGAAAAACCTGCTTAAAACTGTCAAATTGTTGCATACTGTTTTTTATTGGATACAGTTGCAGGCATGCATTCAGCCGTTTTCAGTCCATAAATCAGCCGATTGTTACTAAAAACATCACCAAGCGTCATATTGATTATTGCACAATACCTGGGAGCTGTGCCTGCGTTCTCTCGGCTGCCGGTTCGGATCACATGGTCTTTTTCACGGCTTGGTAGCTGACCTGAAGTAACTACGTAGACATCCAAATGAAAGGTCTCCTCAATCCGGATTGATGGACATAAATAGTGTTTTAAAGATAACTCCCAATAAAAGTCAACATTTAAACAGTAAATATTGCCAACAGTAAATATGGACTATTCACCTGGTATGTTTTTAAAACATTGTATGATAGCAGTTTTATTTTACGTTCATCAAATTAATAGTTACAGTTGTATTGTGTATTGGTGTATTAAAAGATATTCAGTTTAATTATAATTTATTTGATGATGGTTTTGATTTTTGGTTTATTGCAGTAAAAATGCAGCTTTTTTACCAGGCGAGGATGAAACTATTATAAAATATAAGTATTGGACAAATAGCAATTTTGACCTTATATGTACTAAGTCAGGGGACCATCAAAGTTATTGCAATTCTAAAATCCTAACGAGGCATGTATGTCTGCACAAAATACCATGGCAATCCATTATACCACCATTGACACTGCTAAAGCAATCTTTTGTTGTAATGGCGTCACATTGTTGGGGAACAGGTTGTCTTGTCTTGACTTTGACTTAGCGTCTTACTATTACAATACTAGTGCACATGCTCTCTGCTTTACTTAACATTTTGCATTCTTATCATCAATTTAAGTTGATAAGTTGATTAAATTTAGTGAATCTGTATTCAATGGACTGCATTACAACAGCATAATTCATTTGTTTTCCTTTAAATATTATTTTATATAGTTTTCAGTATAATGCAAAGAGCAGCATTAAATGTGTTAGAAGCTGCATTCATTTATCTTCACCACTAGTTGGCGACCTTGGCCTGCCACTGAATAAACACCAGCTTCTGCCATCAGACACTTTACATTCATGTTGCATTTTTACCCTATACAGTAGTTGATGCTGTCGCCCCTGGCAACATATGAGCACAACAGAGCAAATTCTCAGGTTATTCACATATACATCCAAAATAAATCAGTGGTGCCTAACCAGCCAAACACTGTAGAACCAATATTGACCAAATACTTTACAATTTCAAAACAAAATTAAACTGCACAATTCAGTTAATGCAATTTTACAGAATTTTTTTTTTCTATGTCTGGTCTTCAACTTTTGAACATGACCCTCAAATCCACCACCCACAGAGCTTTCAAAAAGATTGATTTCTTTGCACTGCAGCATATTGACAGCATGGATATCAACGGGACACTGAAGAGGGTGCCCTGTTTTCAAAATGACCACATGTCTAGGTCTCTAAATGTTACTGTTACCTTTTTACTTCCTGCAAATGTCTCCTCATCTCTATTTATCTGTTGCATATCATTGATTGTCATTTAAGAAACTGTCTGTGCTTCTCTTGTGAAGTCTTATTCCACCAGATGGTTGAACACATATAGTTAAAATGTTGTTTTGGTATATTTTAAAACTTGTCCAAAAAGAGAGAACTTTACATCACTATTGCACAGTTATCACCATATCCTTGCGTTAGCGTGTGATTATTGCAGACTGTGTATGTGTGAGTGCATGTTTGCGTGCATGTGGGCATGCATCTGTGTGTGCATGCTATAATATTCAGTGCAGCCCTACAGCAAACCCACTGCAGAGATTGTGTCGCATGATGTTATGGAGCTACAATTTCTTGGAGTGGGGGATTCTGCTTTCTCTCCCTGTCGCAGTGTCAGTCAAGGTAAATGTATTCCTCCTCCCCCCTTTATTCTCCCCCTTTCTTTTCCTCTCGTCTCTCTCTGTCCACTGGTATCTCAATTTCTTCTTTGTATCCATCTTTTAGTCTTTCATTTCTGTTTTTACTCCCCTTTGTTCTTTCTCTCTCTGTTTTATTTTCCATAACCCAATCCAAATGTTCAGGTTTATAAATAGAAGCTATACCCTTCCCCTTTGCTGTCTCTGTCTCTTATTCTCTCCATTGCTTCCTGTTTTCTCTCTCCTTCTCTGCAACCTGAATCTCTGCTGGAAGCTACACTGCACTGTGTTTTTCCTGCACCCCCTTTCTTTCCCACACACCTCTTACTCTGAACTCCCTCATGCTGCACCTTTCATCTCTCTCTTTCATAATTTTAAAGAGCCCTGCCTGCAAATAAACACAGGTCTTAAAATGCAGCTTTACGTTGCCCTCGTCTCTCTCTTCTGCATCTCTTGAATGTACAAGAAAAAATTAGTAAGCCTGCTGTCCAAATACTTTTCTCACATCTCCGCATGTTGCTTCTTAAGTCTTCTCCCCTCTCCAGCTCACCTCTTCTGTGTCATCTTCTGCTTTCCTTCTGTTGCTCTCTGGTTTCTCAGACAGAGTATCAGTTCTCTCACCTCCTTCGGGGGATACAGTAGCCCTAGTGAGCATTACTGATAGTCAATGCGGATAGTGTCACTCTCTCCATGTTACTGATAACCTTGCTGTGCCCCTGTAACCGGAGGACAAAACCACAGCTGAAATGATGCCTCCTGGATCTGATCATGTGGCATTTCTCAGCGGGGGTAATTGTCTTGCGTTAGCACTTCAAATAACACTGAGATTATATATTAATCCCAGTTGTGATATTATCTTTGGACTTTTTAGGGGAAGTGAGATCAGTAGCTCAGGAGCAGATACTGAGCGTATTACTCAAGGGCACTAAAGCAGAGCAGGCGTCCATGTTTGCAACTTGAAAGGTGTTTTTCTGAATGCCTAACTAACCCTGCCACTGAATGGTTAGATAAGAGTGTTGGTGCAGACTGATTGATTGTTCCACTGTAGAGTTGGAGCAGTGCTGCTTTGTCAATTTGTGACATAACATGTAAATTACATCAGCACCAATAGGGGAGAGCCAGGATGATTGAAACACTTTTTAGATATACGTCATTTTAAAAGATAACGTTACAGACAGAAATCATTTGTTGTTGTCATCAACAGCTCAAGTGTGTGTTCTATCAATACCAGGAGTTATCTTGTTAAAATGTGGAACGACTTCATTAACATTTCACTTTAAACGAAGAGTGTGTATTGTATCATCCGTCCCCACTGTGTGGGACGGATGAAACACTTGACAATGTCCTGCTTAATATGTAATTGCAAACTTATGTCCTTTTTACTTAATAAAAAATAATATTTATATTATTTTTTTTATAATATAAATATAACTTAGCTAGGTAACTAGAATATTCAACAGTTAATGCACATTTGGATTAGATATCAGCTGCCATTTTTATGTAGCCTACATCTGCAACCTGTTTTCCTGGTCTACTGTGAAGACCCTATTATTTGGCTGTAAGTATCCTGGTGGACTCTGCCCCCTCTCCTGCTGTATCTACATAGGGTAAAATGGCTACGTGTGGTACTTCAATCATCCCAACACTGACTCCTGACATTTAAAACTTAAGAATGTGTTAATGTAGACACCAGTCTATCGTGTGATCATGACCATGAAACACTTATTCAAAAAAAAAGATCGCTTGAGTGAATTTACTTTCCGTAATTGAAAACAGTTTCTTCCGTATAACTCTGTGAAAGTGTGACATATCCACTGGATTTTTTTGCGGTTCTGGTTAGTACTGTGAACTGTATGTGCTGAGGTAGTTTGGCATATCAGACTTGTATGAGCTTGGAGAAAATTGCTGTTTTGTTTGTCCCACGTTTCAATTGTCCCGGCTCTCCCTTATTATTAACAACAGATCCAACTACCAAGTGCTTCATTAGCTAATGCTGAATAGAAATCAGTGCATTGCATTGTTTTGTTTTTGTTTGCTTCTTCAGTGGCTAAAAAGCATTTTTCTATCCAACATTTTATCCCAAATAATTGTGTTATATTTAGGCTCCAGTTTTTTGTGTGGATGAGAACGAGAAATAACCTGTTAATCAGAGAGCTTTAAGATGTTGACAGAGCTAGGATAGCTGTTTCAAAATGTTTTAGATTAGCTAAACTAACCAGCAGGCTGGCAGTAGCTTCGTAATTATTGTCCAGGCATGAGAGGAGTATCAATCTTATAAATAAAGTAACTAAAGTGACTTCTTGTCACTGAGTGTGACCATCCTCTGTCATCATTAGAGGTATCAGTCTATTTTGAAATATTCCTAAACTTCTCATCCAGCACCATCATCAAGTCCAAACGTCTGTTTGTCCAGAACTTTCATGACCGACTAACTTCAAAATTAGACTAATGATTTCCACCATCCTCAGTTATAGTCCACATTGTGTTTAGTTCTAGCTAGCAAATGGTAGCATCCTAAAATACTAAAAGATAGCGACAGTGGTAAACATTATACCTGCTGTCTGAAATATATACAAAAAACAGTCTCACAGAGCTGCAAGCATGGCTGTAGACTCCAAAGTTTTATTTTGCAAAGTATCAACTAATTAAAAATCAAACTAAATGCTAGGTCGGCTTGTATGTTGTTGACTCATTAGCAGGAGCTTAAAGGTCTGAGAAGAGAGATAATGACTGGAAGATGGGGGCAGTCTGAACAGGGTAATGAGCATCAATTTCCAGCTCACCTCTAATTCAACAGTACCAAATCAACAGCAAGACTTCTTCTTCGGTTGATTTTGCTGTTCACTGATCACGTGATTATTTGCACACAATACTGCTCCCAAATAAAGACTCCCTGTAGAATGCAGCATTTTACGTTTCCCCTCCCTTTTTTATTTCTGTTCAAACACTACTCCTTTTTAAATGTTCAAAGTCATCACCTCTTGTGCAGGTGAGGATTTTCCAGGGAAAGACGGACATCTATACACGTCAGCGGTCTCTGCAAGACTGAATGTATGCAGCTGTGTAAATGTGAAAGAAAACAAAGAGAAAGCCAAACCTTCCCAGTGGTTAATAGCACATTTTCTATGTTGCATCAGAAATAATTTAATAATTATTCATTATAATTAACAATAATTTTTAAGCTATGGCTCACTGAAAAGTATTTTCCCCTTCCCCATCATAAAATGTGCTTTCAGTATCTGTAGATTCACCACACAGACACATGCAGCTGATGAAAAGCTTCCAACACAGCAGCACTTAATTTATAAACTGCTGTTCTCTCAGCTCTTGCCTGTTGCTGCATGCTCTCTCTCTCTCTCTCTCTCTCTCTCTCTCTCTCTCTCTCTGTCTGTGTGCACACACACGCTGTCCCTGGTGAGTCAAGTGAATCTCGGTGTCCTTTCACTGTAAAATCTGTATCACACCTGTGTCAGGTAATACCTTTTCATGCATCACATGGCTTTTGTTGCCCAAATGACGTGTGCAATCCGGCAAATGTAGGATTTTCTTTAAACCATATTCGGCTTAAACAGCTTAAACAGCCATGCACAGTGCTGCTATTGACAGCAACATTGTCTCCTCTCCCTTCAGATGTGATCTGATGTGATCTGATCTAATCTGATTCCGTCTGATCTGATCTTGTCTCTCCATATCTTGTACAGTTTGAAATGTTCTCCGCATATGTCTTGAAAAAAGACACTGAAAGCCACATAAGACAAAAGGCATGCAGCATGTCTTCATACAATCGTATGAGACGTTTTGAGGCTAAAGATCATGCGGGTCAATAAACATGTGAAATCCCATTCTTAAATTATGGACTCCCAAAATAGGACTGCGGAAAACAATTATTCCTTTTAGCTAAAAGATTTGCTTTTCTTTCCTTTTTTTAAGATAAGAGATGAAATACAAGATCAAAGAGCAATTCGGGTTGAAAGCAGTCAAGTGCTCAAGTCCAGCTACTGGAAAAACTTTCCTTTCATTATTTCTTATCTTAGCAACATATCCAAACATAAACAAACTTTAAGAAACATTTCCTCAGTGTGTTTGAAACATCTGACTTACAGTATGTCTTCATATAATACATACAGACCCAAAATGCTCTAGGATAACATGGACTTCACCTAAATCCTTTTTCTGGACGCTCTCATCTTTCAGCCCTCTGAAGTTGGTGATCTTGCAAGTTGAGCCGCGTTTTATTTTACTCACGTTTGTGTTTCTACTCTGAAGAAGAAACAGCTTATAACCTTAAATGTGAATGTAAATGTATGAGTTTATTAATCTTTTATTGGGTGATTGGGGAAAATGTTCGTTTGAAATGATCTTCAAACATGAAAATTGATCTTCCAAAAGGAAAAATGTAGGCTATTCAATATGCAGAGCCCTGAAGAACACCATTTGAGGTAAACTGTATGCGATGCACAAGTAAATGATGTTAGGCCTCTCTCATGTCCCATTGTTTGCAGAATACAAACTCTTTCCATCAAATACAGCTTTAGGAAATATGCTGTAGATATGAAATTGTGGGTGGTGCTGGCGCAATGGATAAGATTATGGCTTTGGTGTGAGAGACCCGGGTTCAATCTCCCACAGTGACCATTGTGTCCCTGAGCAAGACACTTAACCCCTTGTTGCTCCAGGCCTCTGATATAAATAGCAATTGTAAGTCACTTTGGATAAAAGCGTCAGCTTAATGAATAAATGTGAATGTAAAATACACTGTATATGGAAGCAAACATGTACAGAAAAAAGTCAGGAAATAAAGATTGTAGAAAAGAACTGGCTTTGTAGCACAATGCATTTTATTTTCTTCACTTTGTTTTGATTCACTTTTTCTGTGAATGTATGTTAATGCAAGTTCCTGATCTTCAGTCTTGAGTCTTGACTGATGAGAGAAGTCAAAGTACACAAAAAAAGGGAAATTCCTTTTAGACTGATGTCTGGCATTTAAATAAGCTAACAGTTGTTTCATCTGTTTGCCAAAACTTCATATTGCACTAGAATTAAGACACAATTAAGATCGAGGTAGTGTGGAATTGTGCATTTTGATCCCGTCTAATCAAATGTGATTTCATTGCATATTTGTTAAAATCATGTCAGTACGATGTTTTTGAATTTTTTTTACAATTTAAACAGTCACTACTGAAATTAATTGAAATCTAGGTTAGGTTGTTAGTGGATTACTGGCCAGTGGACCCTAATACTGTTAATAATTATTAAACAAAACCCCATTTAAGCACATTAACAGCAGTGATAGCAGTGATCACTCTGATCACCGCAGATGGTGACTCCTCTGTACAAAGGATGTGTCTGATTGAAGCATAAAGGAAATACTCCAATTTCTTGTATTTTTTGGAGGAGAGTTCGACATATATAGCACTGCATTTTATGACCTTATTGTCATTTTACTTTAATATTTGTGAATTTTATTTTTAATGTAATTTCTCAAGCTTTAAAAACATTTCCATGTTTATTTTTATCCATGTGTAATGTATGAAATGTCTTTTATTTCACTTAAATGTATACAAATCTATTCCTGGCTGGGACCAGTGAAGCATTTAAGACTTTTCTGACCCCTGTGGTATGACACATGTATATGCATTCATGTGTGTCAAGGGGATGTAAAAAGACAACGCGTCCTATTTACCCTGTGTATAATTGAGTGCTCCAAATTCCTAAATTCCAGCACTGTAATGAAGAAGCCAAGCAATATAGTGCCTGTTTGAACTGGAACAGCACCCAGAGGGGACTAGATTGAAACCAGCTCCTACAGGGGCCCTCAAAGCAATACCAGCATCCCCTGAAGGGTCCAGGTCAGAAGGCCAATTCTTCAAGCAATTGAAATTAATTTGGGAGCTCTACGTTCAGATTGATATAATATATTATATCAAATCAATACATATAATAGATTAGATCAATATATGATATAATTGAATACATAGAATACACCAATAGAAATGGTTTGTGTGTTTTATACACATGAAAACGTACATTTGAAATGAACAAAGAAAAGTCCTTCATTATTACTGTCAGTGTTTTTGATGTTTAATGCAAGTAATTGACCACCCTTACAAAAGCGTATAGAGTTCAAAGCAATATGCAGCAACTTTTATTTAGTGCAGAAAACACAGTACAGGGAGTGTTCTTATGCATTCTCACCTTAGCCACCCTTTCTAAAAGTCCGACAACACATCATAGATTGAAAATGCCAAAATACACAGAAGGAACTTATAGCCTAAAACATACAAATATGGATTTCACATGCCTTCACATCAGAAACACAACAGAACAAGTTGGAAAGAGTTCACAACAACGTCGGTATCTACATAAATTGTAGAAACGTAATTCAATAAACCGTCAATAAATAAAGCATCAATCATCGTGGTAGAAGAAGTGATGAGGCAATAAGAAGATTGGTGGGTTGTGGGACGGGGCCCTGCAGAGCTTCCTGATTGGCAGATGCCTCCCTGAAAGGACAGTGGCCAGTGATTGGCCACGCTGTGAAGGGTAAGCCCACACCTTAACACCACAGTCTGAACTTAACAATCATCTCAAACACAAACTAAAACCCGGATTTACATGCTGTCTTTTTGCAGCATGGTCATTACAGCAGGATGAACTAGATCTACTCTTCTTCTGGGTTGCTTGACTGTTACGGCACTACAGACAACATAACAGAACGGATGTACAAGAAAACGATTATCTAAATATACATGTTTTTCTTCTTCTAAAGTATGGCTTTGATGTCATTTCTAGGCTGTAAAGCTGTGCCCAAATATCCATTGTTGGCATACCGCACCAATTACTTTTCACTATCAAGTACATTATATTCTTGTCAAGCATAATAAGAAGTGGATGTCAATAAACATATACAAGCAGAGGAGAATATTAAGGTAGCAAGCATGGATTTAGGGAGACACTGTACAGACACTGTAGAGTGTATAAATGGTATGTACAAAAACCTTGGCCTCTGTTTGCCAAGCTCTTGTCTACCGTGACGTCAAAGGGGTTTTTAAGGAGGATGTGGGGACTTCACTTAAGCCATCTTGGACAAACCATTCATGATCGGAGCAGTGAGACAAGCTTTCTATTCCACCCATTTCTTTCCTCTCATTCACAGCGACCATGCTGTGCTGCCGAACCCCTCATTTGGTTGGCTTCAGGGGAAAAGTGAAATGAGGTCAGGCTAACAAAGCAAAGCGAAAACACAGCATTGACAAAGAAAAAAGAAAGAAAGAAAGAAAGACTAGTGTTCGTGTTATGCTAAAATGTGGTGCAGTTTATTACTAGGGGGACCTAAATGTGTAAAACTCTATATCAGATATTATAAATAATAAATCAGGATGTGATATGATGCCTTGACAATTCTAACCTGAAACATCTTGCACACCTTGAACAACATGCTGAAGTAGTAGCATCTGTCATGTCATAACAACTGTATCTATGTTAACGAAGTGCATCCACACGAATGGCTTATTAACAGTTTAAAATTAGTTCTTTCAGAGGAGCAATAACTGGATTAGTACAGGTAGTGGCTGTTGTGATGTTGCAAAGAAAAAGTGCTTTTCCTGCTTGATAGTGGTAAAAAGTCAGTATTATGAGATTCGATCTGTTTTTAAAGATATTACTACATGCAAACTCATCACCGAGCACAGGGAACTGATGGCTTTTTCGACTATCCATTTTAGGCTTTCTCCCCTTTAACATCGCCCTCTGAAGCGGGTAAAACTGACATTTAAACTAATCCACCAATGTTGTTCAATGCCGTAAGAAAGATGGCCGCAGACAGTGACGCCCATGAGGATCAAACCTGTGACCTTTTCAGTTGCAGATCACCTTCATCTAACCGCCGGAAAGATCTCACAGCCTCAAATCCACCAGGCTTATCACAAGTCACATTACACATTGAAATGACCAGCTTGGCGTTACTTTCTTGAGTTGTGTCTGTTGCCAAGCAACATTAACCTCCTTTAGATTCTGACAGGTAGCTATTTACGGCCTCTAGAGAGAGACTCTGTTTTCATTACACAGATCTGGCTCCTGAACAGGTCCTACAATGACAGTACCAAATCCTTCCCTCTTTATATGCAGGACATATATATATTATTAAACATGCTTTAAGTTGTTATTGCTATTTCAAATGCACAAAATTCATGGCATTACAGATTTACTTGAAACCATTTCAAAGATGAACATAGGCAAAGATTTGAAAATGTGGCTTCAAATCCGATTCGTTATGTATTTATGATTATATATGCAGCGTTCAAAGGTCAACATTCTGTTATTTCTTAAAAGTTTAACAAAAGAAATACAGACAGCTCTGGGAGACTTGACGGACCCCTGGATAGCACTACTTCTCCTGGCAAGCTAACCTGCTAGCATGTTTACTGTCAGCTGACCGCTCTTGGCTGTGCAGGCTGTTCCAGTGTTATCTAGACCGCACTGAATGTGGGTTTAACAATGCTGTGTTGTTACCATGGACACGGTTCAGAGGGAACTGATTAGTTCAAATGTCTTTTTAATTCAGAGACATTGCGCCATGTCCACCTCATAACCTGACATTTCTTCAGACAGACACTTTAAACAGAGCTGAGGAAAGTCTTTTGCTGGGCAGCAGACCCACACATTAAAGATGTAGAGGGAAATTTGTACAGTAAACTTTTGAAGGGATCCTTAAATGTGCAGGTTGAATTTTGTTATGTGGTTCTTCCTTGTTTATTTTGGTCTGTAGTACAAGCTAGCAAGGAGAAAGCAATGAAAAATAGACTTTTTACGCCTCCGGCTGTGACCTCTACACTGCAGGTCATAGTGGTCCAATGGGTCTCTCGAAATCTCTCTTTTGAAGGAATTAAGATTTTGAACATTGGCTGAAATTAGCTTGTTTACTTAGGAACACAACACTAAAAAGCTAATTGAGAAAATCACAGCCTTTAAAACACACAAAGAAACTGTTTGTTTTCCAGATTCATATAGTGCACTATTTGCAGACAGGCGCATGACATTCAATCACTGCTTAAGTGTACAGTATGGGTGATGCTGAACAGCTGGATATGAAGCTGCAGGTACGTAAAGGAGGTTGAATAGCAGCGGTGTCCAGTAAGCTTATCTGAGCTGTTTTCTGACTTGTTAATCCTCCGGCACAATCCTAGCTCCGGCACAAATGTATCTACACTGGATAGGCCCGCACAAACATGAAAGAATTACACAAGTCACGCTTTTACTTGAGGTGTCTATTCAAAATGCCTGCCAAGTCAAATCCACCTAAATCCGTATTACTAAGTGTATGTCAGGTAATTATTTGAAAACCATGTCAAATCCAGTTAGGAGAGAAAAAGGCGTTTGATAGCGAACTCAGGTGATGTCATCGACAAATCTCCTCGACACTGAAGAAAGGAGGAAACAGTCAGACTGTGAGAGAAAAGAGCGAGCGGGCGGCGATGACGGCTGTCTTGTGCTGGTTGCGCTTTTTTACGACCACTTCCTGTCCTCGAAATAGAAAAGAGGTTACATTCCAATAATAATTCTAGTAATTAGTGCGCTTATTATTAAAGCAATGGAGAGTGCGTCTGGCTTTTAAAAAGCAGTTCAGTGTGCTACATACATTGAGGGGGAAAGGGGTGGGGACATGGATGAGAAGGGACAGGAGTGTGTGCATGTGTGCGTGTGTCTGTTAACTGAATATGTACAGTATATGTATATTGTAGGAGTCATTGATTTGTACAGTGTGCTTCGTATTTCCTGCTGCAGTCTGACTAACAAGAAAAGTGCTTGTTCTTCGTTTTCTTTCTCTCCTCCAGTGTCTTTCTTTCCGTCTTTGCCCAACAGCTGCAGCGTCTCTCTTTCTTTCTGTCTGTCTGATCTAAAGGTGACAGGGCTCAGGTTCATGGCTGGCATCTGCTCAGAATCATTATCAAGTGTTTATTTAAGGGCGCGGAAGTTTGAGTTACCTACTGGGGTAACCCAACACCAAACATTGTTGCGTGCTCCCAGCCGTACACAAACGCTGTGTAAGTGTTGCAAATGTGACTTCAGGCAGAGAAGCAATGTGGTGCCAGTTGTATAGACCAGCAAACAATATCAGTGGTGTCAGGCCTGTTATGGGCCTGCCCTGTTGGAGTTCAACACTATTCTTGGTTGTATAAAGATAGGGGAAGGGTGCGGAGGTCATAAGCTATAGCATGACAGCAATGCCCACTGTATTCAGTTTCTATTTTTTTCTATTAAATATGCCTTATTCATGAGAGGGACCAAACTTTTCAATGACCTTCGACATTATCTATAATACAGTAGTTTGACATAAACACCTTTACTTAAGGTACCCTTACTAGATGTCAACCACATCTCAGTCTGTCTCAGATGATGGAGTTTGTTCAGTTATCAAGATAGCTCAATAACCACATATCCATCTGAAACTGCAGCAGCTGCAGAAGACCATGAGATGGGTTTGAAAGTTGAAAATTAACTTTTTATGCTCAGCTTAATCAAAATGAATTAACTTTAACTCAACACCAAAAACCAAATGGGTCTGATGACGGATTTGTCCTTCCAATTTTTTTTTTTTTTTTACTATTTTACAAGTCATTTCACATTTGAACAAACAGGGTATTGCTGGAACAAAATACATTCTGCATTACATTTCTCCTTATTATACTTCTATCACTAGGACTCAGTAGCCGTTAAGTGGAAATTTAAAACACTTTTACAGACTTTTCATCAGCTAAAAACAACAAAAAGTCAGCCAGAACTAACTTGTGTAGCTATCTTTAGCTCTTTTGCTAGCTGGCTCAAAAAAACTCGGTAATGGTCATTATTTCTCTTGTCAAGATGTACGGTCATTGAAATGAAAAATCTGCTTTAGTCTAACTCTGCCTGAAACCAACGATGCACAGTTTTAGAAAGTCTTTTTTTTTTTTTTTTTTTACAGCCGTAGCAACATTGACGAAGGGGTCAGTGTTTAGTGGACGGTCAACATTCAGGACACGATAAAACTCTCACAAATCTCACTGCCGCAGAGAAGAATCTATTTACAACCAAGATGTGTGAAAGACATCCTTATTTTGCATTGCCAGACTTTTCTTCCTGCGCCAAACCCCGGGCACTGTTAGTTTAATCAAATTGAAACAAACAGTGAGAATTAATTAATCATCACTTAGTATTGTCCTTGAGCTACCAGCGGCCGAGGCAGCAGCGGTGTCACCGCAGCCACCACGGAAACCTCTTCAGATCTAATAACCCATTCTCAACTGACTCATTCATTAAAGCCACTTGAATAGTTGTTTTCAAAATGAGTAGGCATGAATGTTTGAATGAATTTCCACCAGGCCGCCCGGCGCTCATTGATATTAATCAGCATCAGGTATCACTGCAGGGCCGTTAAATGATGCAGACGCTGTATGACACATAAACACTTGATGATCACTAATGTGTCAATGATTGACCGTAATGTGGAAGACAGGTGTTAACGACTCGTGTGAGCATGATGTGCCCCTATTTTCCAACACATATTGATCTCGCCTGCAGCAAATTGCCTCTGAGTGTGCGAGTTGGCAGCCAGTTTCCATGACCACCACCTCCGTCACCTGTGAGATCCGACTGGCAGAAGCGATCCAATATCTGGCCTACATGGAGGTGATACAGAGGTTATTTTACACCTGAGACAGTTACTCAGTGTTATTTTCATCCTTGCAAAGAGAGAGAGAGAGAGAGAATGAAAGAAAGCGTGTGATGGCGCAGAAGGCGGAAAGAAAAGAACCTGGAAACTAGAGAGCTGTGCTTCTCTTCTGTTTGTGCGTTCCTGTTTCATCGACGTAGACGGATGTGTGCTTGTTCTGTCAGTCAGCAGAGAGAAGTGTTTATCTGTTTTTTTTAAGCACCACTTCTGTCTGCTTGTGCGCAGTAGCGAGTACAAGGGATAGGTGTTGCATGTTCGGGAGCATCGAGGGACACACAGGGTGATATGTGGAGACATTTGCAAAGGTTAATTTGGTGACGGGAGGTTACAGTATTTTGTCATGCTAGATTATAAATTCCAAATCTCCACCTTTTTGTTCACTCATCTTTTCCCTCTTTTTTTGCCTCTTTCATCTCCTTCATCCTTGATATCAGTCAATCTCTCATGCAAAAAGGCGTGTCATGACACTTTGCATAATATGACAAAAAATCCTGAACAGTTAAAATCCCTGCTCCGTCACCCTTTAAACCACTCATCTCAATCATTTACTGTATTTCTGTACATCTGCGGAAAGTTTTTTTTTTTTTTTTTTTGCATTTAAAATTTTTTCTCTCATTTCATTTTCATTCAACTCTACTTCTTCTTCTTCTGGAAACGTCTGAACTGGTTCTGGATGGCCAGCGCTGCCTTCTCCGTCTCTGGCGCCTCCAGGTCAATGTCGACCTCCTCCTCTTGTTCCTGAGGCTTCACCGCTGATGCCTTCTCTGGAGGGGCGGAGGGCAAAGGGTGGAGGTTAATACACAGCAGACTGTCAGTGAGTCAATCAGTCTGTCAACATTTCACTTTATTAGCAGTATCTTAATCAAGTTTTATCTTGACCTAACGCAGGATTGTTCCTGGTAACGTAAAACTAAAAGCTATTCAGCGAGGTCAGGGAGTGTTTTCAGGCTAAGACCTCTGTAGACTGCCTGTTACTGTACAAGACCTAATTTCAGCAGTTTGAAACCGCTCAAGTCTTTCCTAAACACCCCATCTCTGATATGAGGAGGAAAAAATAATAAAGACTAAGAAGATGAAGGTGATAAAAATCTACAGATTATAAATGTACTTAACTGGCAGTAACAAGTCAGTATTTGATGGTGTTTTAAAAACCACATAGCATGTCAGTCTATTCTGCTGTGACTCTGCAAAGAGTTGTGTGGATGAACAAACAGCACATCCTGAAGATGAGTGCAGTCACGCAGAGGAGTCTCTTAAAATCTGGTCCTTATTAAAAACAAAAGGGACATTTGGGGTTATTCTGAAAGATGTCGCTCTTAATTTTCAGTCATGAGGAACAGCTCATTCCCCATAGAAAAGACCATAAACAATGTGCAGTCAACTAAAAATTTTGACAAAGACGCTTGAGATAGACATGTCAACTAACAGGCTAAGAGTCGGCAGCCCTCATGTTTGGAGTGTCGGATGATCAACATGTCTCAAAGGGTAAAATATGTGAGACTGATTTTACGTAACAAGGATGATCCGGATTATCAAGGGGCTGGCTCGCACTGAAAAGAATAATAAGAGGTAATGGGATGAAACAGCCATCGATGTGCAAACATAAGGAAAGTTACAGTATGGACTAGGGATGTCCATACTGTAAGAACCAATACTTGGGTTCCAAGGCATTCCAAAATTTGGAAAAAATCTCAGTACTCGTATTTCTAGGTACCGAAAGTACTAAGTCAGTAATAGGGATCCAACACGTGGCGATGGCAACAAGTGCAGCTGCAATGACAGTGAGCTCCACCACAACTCGTCGAAAAGAAAAACAGCAGGAGTTGTGTATAGAAGTACTTTGTGTTACCATTATTTTTTAGACAGTCGGCATTGCTGTGTCGCCTGGCCAACTATATAACGGTTGCAATGGCTAAACTCAAAGGCTGCTGTGTTTAGGCTAATGTAAGGCTACACTACGTATGTAACATAGCTTGTAGCCAAGGGCGTCACTTTGTGTTGAAAAGTGGTGGGGACATAAGGGTTCTCCCCCAGAAAATTGGAGCATTAAACACTTCTGCATTCTAGAGACATTTTCTGCTCCAATTTACAGTGGAAATGTCTTTATTTATATAAAGGGAAACTTCAGCTGGCAGGTGACAATGGAATATAATGCAGTAATCATCTGCTGGTTTTTTTGTTTAGATTAAATTACTATTTTGGGGCAATTCCCATGTGTTTCTTTCATATTTTAATTGCTTTGCATGGTTTTATGTTGTGCCAATAAACCTTTCTCAAAACATTTTCATTTGTTAAGTTTTCTTAGTGCAAGATGTTTTTCAGAACACTTTTAACAAATGCTTTCAAAAAGTGATGGGGACGAAATGAGCCTTTTCAAAACGTGATGGGGACACGTCCCCAGCATCCCCAGTATAAATGACACCTATACTTGTAGTAGTAGGCTGTTCACCTTACCGTGCAGTCTGTGTCATATGTCACAATGCCCTTAGCGTTTAAAATAAATTGTTTTTTCTTGTGTTTACAGTTATTGAGATATACCTGAAAATTTATTGAAGGAGTGTATGTTGAAGTACATGGTATTTGTTGTATATTTTTTTGACGTTTGGTATCGAGAATCATGGAATTTCACTGGCAGTGGTATTGATGACTACACATCTAGTATTGTGACACCCAAAATCAAAATACATGTAAATACCTGTCATCACAATCAAATATAAAAATGGAAAGCAATGAACAAGCAGCTACATTGCACATTACTATGCAGATCATGGCACCTTCAGTGTATACAGCATTAAAAGATTTTGAAAAGCAGAATTATTTAAACAACAATCAACAACAGAAGGCGACTGTCTGAGGTACGTTTCCACTTAGTGTAATAGTTCTTAAGATACCTTAGCCTGCTGTGCTTGTATGTGTCTGATCGACAAGAGTGTGAATCAGGACACTATGTTGATACTGAGGTATCTACATTTCCACTGCACATTCTCTTCATACATGTATGTTAACTACAAGGCACCATATAAGCATAACAGGAGGTTGCCTCGGAGCTAGAATGGAAAACCTTCATGTGTAATAAAGGCATATGTAATTAGGCATATTAAAACAGAGAAAGGACAGGAGACAAGATGGAAGGAAGAAATGAGAAGGATGAGGAAAAAAAAAACATCTGATGTGGTGTGGGTTGGAGAGAAACTGTTGCACAAAAGGAAAGACTTTGCCTTTTGAAACTGTGTATTGAGATGATAAGCAACCTCATCCCACTGTTTGATCCAGGCCGCTGGTGCACTGATAGATAAATTCTGCAGTGCTGAGACTGGTTATTGATGAGCAACGTTGCACAAAAGTTAAGCCAACTTCTCCTGGCTGACACACTGGTGATTCCTGCCAAAAGACTGCTTTGTCTTGGTTGCTTAGCTCATGGAAAATCATTGGTATGACCTCCGAAAAAAAACAAAAAAACAGTATGTCGAGTTTCTTGTATTGTGGAAGCTCAAAGAGACAGAGCAGGACAGAGAAAGTAAAAGATAGAGATAAACTGAAAAAAAGGTTGAGTAAGAAAACAGTTACACATATGTCTTTCAGACATGTTTGCCACTTGACTAAGCACCCTTTACCTCCTCCTTTTGTATGATTTAAAAAATGTGATTATAAAGCAAGTCATTTAAAAAACTTTCTAAAATCAAATTTTTTTCTTTGTATAATCATTGACTCAACTGCAGGCGTAATGTGAGTTTGAGAGAAGAAATGAGTACAAATGAGCCTGAAGACTCAAAAACTCAAGGAAGGTCGTTCATGTCTGGTAACAGAAAAACATTGCTCAGCTCCTAATGAATAAAGCTGTCTGAAAGTTTGCCAAATATAGCAGCAAGGTTGCTAAGTTGACTACAGTGATATTGTTTGCCAATTTTTGCAGCACTTTTCCTCTTGATCAAAGGACCAAATGACAATGCAAACTGTTTTGTAGCAGAAGACCAATGATCCACACCAAAGCAAGTTGGACATCATTACAGTGAACGTAAACAAAACTCAGACAGACCTTTGTTGTCAGCTGCAGTCGTCTGGCTGCTGTTAGCAGAGTTAGTAGATGCCAGCTGTTGAGAAGAAAAGACAACACTATGAGGAATATGTACTGTAACTGTATACATTATGCTGTCACATGACTGCATGGACTTTTGATCTACACCTGAGAAGAATTGTTTAATTGTTCCTGCCAATAGACACTTAGAGAATAACCAGTATTATAGATGTTCATTGTACACAGGCAAATGTATGGATGTACTTAGACACACGTACATGTTATTCAATACAACATAAGCATAACTACTGCAATATCAACTTCCTGATTGCTGAAAGTGTTTTCAGTCATAATTGAATGGTCCAAGTGTCATACGTTTATTAATAAATACTGCAGCTCCCACACACTCTGTGGATAAATCTGTTCTCGATTCTGTTACAGCATTCTGCCAAACAGTGCGGCCTGATGATCTCACATTTTGCTCACATCCTGGCAGACTGCATGAAGAGCAGACGACTGTATGGTGTCTTCTTGGAACTGTTCAAATGTGAGTGCCAGCCTGACACACTGACTGTGCAGAGAGAGCTGGAAAAGAGGTAGCTGAATGAGTGTAAGCCAGGTTCTCCCACATCTTGCCACATGCCAAATTTGCCACGAGTTTACTGTCAGAGAGGAAAAACAGAGCAAGACAGGGGTGAGCTAAGGCTAACAGCTCCATTTCCAGATGACAAGTCATCTAATTTTAGGATCTTTCATCTCTCTCTGTCTCACTAAAATCCAATCGTTTTTTCAGACTTCTTATTCAGGATCTTGTCTTATTTGCACTCATTGTATTACTGTTTACATTTCTTTAAATCTCTCTTACCACTGTTCACATATACATATGCCGCTTGTTAGCATATTTGTGCTAAATCACAAATTTACATATCTAGAAGTGAATGTGCCTTACTGATCTTCTTAAAGCTGCACTTATGAAAATGTTATATTAACAATGGAAAAAATGACTGTAAAATGTGAAGGTTGTCTATGACAAATCCACAGAGAAATATCACTCAACTTTTGAGTTCCCTTTAGCTCTACACAGTATTTTAGCACGTTGTCACTGGTTTGGACTGCAACTTTACCATTTTGATTAATGGCTGGAGCCAACAAGTTACTCCAACTTAAACAACAACATAAGTTGTTAAAAACCTATAAACCTCCAAATACGTCTCATATATATCCTACAATAGTGCCCCTACCGGTGGCGTTTGTCCATGCCTCCCAAAACAGCGATTTCAAACTCCATTTCCTGACCGGACCCATGTTTTGGAAATCATGTGACCAACATCACATGACTTAAACACGCGGAGACCACAGTGACACAAAGGTGGTGAGCCCCACCTCTGTTGGGTTCACCGGTCAACACACTTACAAACACTGACTTAGGCTTAGGCTAAGTTGCTATCCTTCCACCCAACACACCACTGCTGGAGTAGAACATTATGACTAGTTATAATAATTGATCGTCTTTGTCATGTGTTTGCATTGTATGGCCACTAGTGGTCACTGTCACAATAAACATAAACAGGAGTCATAATTTTGTGTGGCTGAAACGACCTATATAGTGAATGTTTTCAACTTTTTATTGTTACCTCGCTACAGGTGCTGTTTTGTCACTGTGTTGTATACTGTGTGTTTTCACTGTGTCATGAGGTGCAATGAGGAATTCCTGTTATTTTTTTAGATTTTGGAGTAAAGTCAAACCCACTTTACACTCTTCTCTGAGCTGTCTTTTTTTAAACACTTTTTCCTCTACACTTCTACACTCGTTTCCCTTGCTAAAAATGCTATTTTTAACTCAGACCTCCATTAGCTGTCATACTTCTAACAGCTTCTTTTCCTGGGCTCCTTCTCACTTCTCTTTCCTTTTTTTTTACTCTCTCTCTCTTCCGTCCTAAGCTTTATACTCGCCTTTCTGCCACCACACTATTACTGTTACTCTTGCGGACATGTGAGTCAGTGATACAGGACAGAGAGTGAAGAAAACTGACAGAGAGGGACATGGACTGATAAGGGGGATGAGATTTAGACAGATTCTGCGATTATGCAATATAGCATCAGGGGGAAAAAAAGAAGATAGAAGTCTGCGCATGTCTAAATGTGTGTTTGCATGCGTATTCATGTGTGCTTGAGTTAAAGTCTGTGTATGTGCATATATCCCTGCTTAATTCTGTCCTTATTGCACTTTATGATCCACGTAGCAAATGACCCATGCATAACACAATCTCCAACAGAGCATAAATGAGTTGGTGAAAAGAGGCCTGTCACTCCTGCCCTGCCAATAACTTAGAAAGAGAGTGTGTGTGTGTGTGTGTGTGTGTGTGTGTGTGTGTGTGTGTGTGTGTGTGTGTACCTATGTCTTCAAGCATGCATGAGTGCATGTGTGTGCTGATGTGTTGATTTGAGTGGGAGTTTTTTCTGTGCTCATACAGTCTGTGAGCATGATGTGTGTGATTTAATGTGTGTGTGCACACGTGCAAAAGAAACCCAATGGGTCAACAGCCAATCCGGGGGGGCCCACGTTCAAAGCCAGACAGAGAAGAAAACTAATGTTCACTGACTACGAGAGTATACAGTATGTGTCTGGTAGGAGAAATAGAGAGACTTGGGGGGGTGAGAGGCATAGAGAGAGAGGGGGTAAGGCAAAGAAGGGAGAGAAGAGAAGAAGAGCTGCGAGAGAAGAAATTCAAATGACAGGCAAGGAAGAGTTACAGGACATCACATAACAAGTGAGAAAGAAAAGAAATACACATAAACGGTAAATGTGTCCGAGCAACCAATCACTGTTGTGTCATTTTTAAGTCATTAGAGCTGAAAATTTAGTGCCTTAACAAACTGTAGGAGGTGAAAGGTTGTTTTGCCACCTATAATAGGCTTTTTTCACAGCAGACAATTTGGTCTCTTAAGCAGAGATGTTACTAATAAAATTAACACTGGCTCTGTTTTAAGTGTCCCAGTAGCATAAAGCAGTACAAAAGTAAGTTAGCATGCACAATACTAAAACCCTGAAACCAAAGCAGCTAAATGGAATATAGCTATCACTGTGTTGTTTAATGTGCATTTCCTACTGTGACATGTTAAAATGTCTTCTGTGAAAAAGACCTCTGACAACCGTCACCCGCAAATGTATGCAGCCAGCGTAAATTCTGTGATGGCCAAAAAAAAGAGGAAACTTTTGTCTGATGTCTGGTTAATATTCTCTCCTGTGTGTCTACTGTTTACACTTGGCTAAAGATGGTTTTGGCAAGAAAGAACATCAGTAGAATGTTGACGTTTGAAAAGAAAAGGAGTGACAACAGAGTGGTGACACTTTTTTCTCCAAATAATCTTGGTGATCTCCTCACATCAAGACAGATAGCTAATCTTGCTGTGCAGTTTCTGGGTGTAAATGACTGACAGCTTGTGAACATTATAATATCATCATTTTAGGCTTACAGTATCATTTACCCTCTGAATCGGGATCTCCAGGATTTGAGGCTGTGAAACAGCTGGTCCTGTCCATCTGTGACAATATTATGTTAGATTAAGCAGTTACAGTGTAGATTTGTCAACAGTAGCACATCCTCAGTCAGAACATGACTATAAAAAACATTGGCAGATATAACTTACCACAACAGTTTGTCATTGTTGTTATTGATTTAAAAAAGCCACTCTTGAATGTCAAAATTATTTAAAAATTATTCAGTAACACCATGTTGACCAAACATTTTTCTTTAAAAAAAAAAACATGTTTACCTAGAAGTCGACTTTTCTCAGATTTACTGATCTCAAAAATGAACCACTGCAATCTTACAATGCTTACAATATCCTTGCTTATTTAACTAATGTCATCAGTCTGTAGATGATGATAAATCAAATTCATTCCACCATACCACACAACAACTTTTGTAGTCAGAGGTCACCAAGTATTGTATAGCAAAACTGCCAGAAAGTCAGACCCACAATAATCTGACAAAGACACTAAAATACAGTCTGTATTGTCATCTCTAATTCCTATTTCTTATCATTTCAAGTTTAAAGTTTCAACTTACTCTTTTTTAGCAAATATCTCCTTTCCTCTTGCTCATGTTGACTGTGAATGCAATGTAATCTGTATTGTATAGTCAGACATTGTTGGGGAATTGGGAATTGTTGGATCTCTTTCCTGCTCTATATGAAAAGGGGAATGAGATGACTTTTTTCACGAATTGGCGCTACATAAATAAAACTGAAACTGAATACATTAGAAATAACAAACCTGGATTTTAACAGGTAAAACTCCTGAATTCCAGAGTGACAACAAATAGCTGCCCATAACAAAAAATTTAAATTAAATCATGAATTTTATGTAAAAATGTATCTCTACAATAACTAATCCTCTATTTCACTGCTCATGCCGAAGCACCAGTGTAAGCTGACAATTAAATAAAATATAAATACAGTGGTGCTGAAATGATATGATGGGCTATCAGCTAGCTAACATCACATAGCTAATTTTAAGTAAAAGAAATGCTAATTACGAAACTCTGAAGATTGGAAAGTTAAGTGCATTAAAGAAGCTCGACAGCTAACTACTGACATGAAATTACACTGTCTGTACCAGAGTGTGATGGGCTGGACTGGAGCAGCTGCTGCTGTGAGTGATGTGGGCAGACAAGACGTTCAACTAAAGTCAAGGAAATTTTATGGTCCATTTTAGGGGTGTCTGAAAACATATTTCAAGTTTCTTGAATATAAGGCATGAATATGATCAATGTAATATTTACAAAGAAAGAACCCCTGAACTGTTCTGGTGTGGTCCAAGCCTTAATTAGGTGCCTTAATTAATCAGACCCCCCCAATCTTCCCTGTAATTCGAACCATGAATGCAGGTTTAAGGGACTTCAGCGTTTGCATCAGTTTGCTGACGGGAAGCTTCTTGCTTGCCTCTACCTCTTCCTTCACGTCTCTCTGGATCCACTGTTACAAAAATTGAGCTCAACCTGTGCTGACTTGAGTGAACAATATTGAATGTTAATGCTTTCTGAATGACCACATTGTGTAGGCGATGAGAAATGAAGGGATTTGTGTGTAGAGTATAGGGAAATGGATGTGCTTTTTGAAAAATGGAGTTACAGTTTTGAAATTTTAGTTCAAACGCCTGCTTATAGTCTTTAAGCAACTGAGAAAAACTGTAATTTAATAACTGTCATTTTACTCCGTTTAGACGCATTTACTTCTACTGGGCAGAAACGGTCATTTCATGCTGTTTATTCCTTAGCAACACAAAACAGCCTCATGGCCGATCTGCTAGCAGGTAGGGTTAACCGCTGACATGCACATATAAATAATGATGGTTAAGGTTAGCAGTAAATTACATGTCAATGCCAGCATCGTTAGCTAGCTAGCTACTTAAACTTTAACTGGATGCCGGTCTCCTGGGTCAGGGATCAACTTACTATCCACCCAACCACCCCTCCTACACCTTAGTCTCAGACTTTTATGGCTATTTATATCCCATACGCTGATTTTGCCTGTGACAGTAAAATGGCACGCCGTTTCTGCACATAAAAGTCAATGCAGTCTAAATGGTGTGAAATGATACACGAAAAACAAAAAATGCTTTGGAATACCACGCCAAATGACTTAAGAAGTCGGCGTATTATTCATACCGTTTGATGATACCAGGCTGTACTGCACCACTGCGGTCATGCAGAACCATCAAGGCATCAAGACTACAAACGTAAAATGAGTAGCAAAGGTGCAACAGACAGAGAGGCAGTGAGAACAAGGGGATAAAAACAGAAAAGAGAACTAGTGAGGTAAAAAAAAAACAGAAAGACTGCAGAGATATGAGTAAGTAAGTCTGCAGCAAGAGGGTGAAACACTGCAGAGAGAGAGGCGGGGAGCCTGTATGTTCAGCATTAGCACACATCACACAGTAAGTGTGCAGAAGCTTTCAGCTAAGGAGGCATTAAAACAGGCTTTTACTCCGAAAGGATCCTCTCTCAAGAGTGAGTCTGATAAGCCAACAGAGAGAGAGAGAGAGAGAGAGAGAGAGAGAGAGAGAGAAGGATTGAATTTGGCCTTGACAAACAGGCTAAAAACCAAAAAGCATCTGTGACTTGTAGGAGAAAATGGAGAGCAAGTATGAAAAAGACAAATACAGACGGCTTGCAAATTGATCTGCATAAATGAGGGGAGAAACATAACAAATGCGGATGCTGCAATTCGGGAGAGTCCCTGAATTGTTTGAGTATGAAATTTTTAAAATGAATTCAAATGATTGAGCCAGTTCTTTCGTGCCTTCTTTCTGTCAATGACAGTTTTTGGCAGGAGATGACAAAGTGTCAATAAAGCTCGTTTGAAGATGGGACAAGAAATTTAAAGAGTTAAAACCTGATTATGTGGCTCAGAATTAAAGCTTGACATGATGCACCTATCAGGGCTGTCACAATTCATTTTTATCATCTCTTGCAATTCCCTCCTTGGGTATTTCTCTTTTAGTGTGTGCAAGAGGCTTTATTTTCATTCAGCATACTGGATATATCTGTGTTGGTGACTGGCAAATACTATTTCAAGTTAATGGCAGACGTCTAGTGGTACTGAGATGGGATTGGATGCCAGATTAGTGAAAGAGAGACTAATCACTCATTTCACCTATTTTAGCTTCACTCCACTGGCTGCCTGTTCATTTTAGGATTCATTTTAAACTTCTTTTATTTGCTTTTAAGGCTTTGAACGGCCTTGCCCCACCGTACCTCGCCGAGTTACTGCACCCCTACGTTCCCAGCCGCTCTCTCAGGTCAGCTGACCAGCTGCTCCTGACAGTGCCTAGAACTAGGCTAAAACTTAGAGGAGAACGAGCCTTTGCTGTTGCAGCTCCAAAACTCTGGAATGTATTACCATTACACATCAGACAAGCCTCCTCAGTGTTTCATTTTAAATCTCTGCTTAAAACCCATCTTTTTAGTCTGGCTTTTAACACCAGGTAGTTGTGACTGGCGTGATGTTTATGTGTTGTCCGGCAGAGCATTTTTATTTTATTCTCGTTATTTAATTATTGATTTTATTGATTTTAATTGATTTTATTTTGTGTTTTTATTAGTGGATTTTATTACTTTATTTTATTGTGTTTATCTTATCTATTAATTTTATCATATTGTGTCTCCTATTGTGATGTACAACACTTTGGAAACCTTGGGTTTGTTTAAATTGTGCTCTATAAATAAAGTGGATTGGATTGGATTGGAACCAACCGGGTAGTGTCAGAAAGAGACCTTGATATGGTTAAAGAGGAGGGACACTTAATCTGAGATGATAAGTGCAGAAAGAGTAAGAGACATTGAAAGCAAAGGTGTAGAGGAAAAGACATCCGAACTATCGTGGATGTTTTATAAAAGTCCACGGCCACTAATCTGCAAAAAGTCTCTCTGAGCCTGAACCGTGTCCACTTTATTTGAGTCCAAATATCCACACTCCAGGCGTAAAGAGAGATAAGAGAAAAGTTTGAGTGAACCTTTAATTCCGATTGTACAAAACGCCAGGTAACAAGTTTGACACAGTCAAAATTAACATGTAACGGTAACAAGGTTTTGACACAGTCATTGTGTGACTGATTGTTGGTGGCACTGGTAGTTATGTTTAACTTCAAACATGTCTATAATAAGTTTACCTCTTAGCATGTGTATGTGTGTTAGCTGTATCAGAGAGAGCTTAAAGTGATATTGATGTTTGTCTCAGGTCGGGCTCTGCCTGAACAATTGCAGCTGTTGTTGGACTGGAGGTCATCCTAGGGCTTGAACCAGGACAGAACCAGGCTATAGGGCTGGAGTTTTGGGCTCTGTCTAGGACTCTACTTTATATGTCTCATTGTGTTTACTTTTTATGTTCTTAACTCTTTCTTGCTGCTTGTCCACTTGTGGGACAATAAATATCTCAGCAGAACCAAAATGTTTGTGGGTTAGTGTCTTAGTAGAGTAAATCTCCAAGGGCATCTGCTAACATGAGAGACTCAAAACACCTAACTTTATCAGCTGGACATAAGACGAACTTGTGGCCTTCTAAAGAAAAAATGGGAGCTTCAATTGTAGCCTAATGAGTGTACATGGTGTGCAGTGGTGACTAGAGTTCTGTCTATATAGGGCAAAGTCAGCATTTATAACAGTGAAATGTCTATCAAAATCAGTTCATCTAAATAGAAAGCCCACATGGATTCAGTCGTGGAGGTGGAGTAAATCTTTAAATTTAGAAATTACTTGGGTGAACAATGCATATATATTCCTGCCACTGACTAATTAGCAGGTATAATTAGCTGTCACACACTCACATTCTATACGGCTCTGCTTGTTAAATGTGAGGTAAACAATTTCAATGCAACACACGTCTTCAGTGAATATCCTCAAGGTCCGCTAGCTGTCCGTTCTGTGCGTACGCTGAAAAGAATTCTGGTGTTTGTACTCCACTTACATGCTGCTGTAGTAATGTCATCTACAGCAGCAGAAGAGCAGAAGAGTGAGTATCTCTGTCTGGAGCTGGTGTGCTGGCTCTGGGACCGTCTCGTCCTCTCATGTTAGCTTCGCAGCAGCAACTGTAGTTTGCAAGCCCACAACAAAGCTAACGTTAGTTAGCTTACTTGCTGTGTGGTTATTCGATCTCTATCATGCGGTTTGTCACGGTGTTAGATTTCTCTAGAATCATTTAATCCAAAGAAGTATGGCCAATACGGTAAATTTGGCACAAGCAAAACTAGCGACAACCAACGATAACTACTGCATTTGCTAAGTCACCAACTTGCCAACGCCACTTATTTTGGCACTAACTCTTGCCAAACCACTATACCGTTATCTATTCCAATTTTGGAGTCTGTTAACTGTGAAGGAATTGAAATATGTAAAACTTTGCCTGAGTAACTTGTAATAAAGTGCTTGATTGAAATATTCAGATCTGGTTTACCCCTGATCTCAAAATCACACTGCTCACTCTGCTTGCAGTATTATCTCCCTCACACCCGTCCCATCTGTCCTCACACCTTCTCTCTGGTCTTTTCAGCTAGAGTGGTCAGTAGAGGGCTGCAGTCAGTTCACTTCCCTATTAAAACACAAACTAAATCTCTGAGGGTTTAAAGAAACCATGACGTGTGACTGCGGAAGGGAAGGTCGTTAGTGTCTGTGTCTCGGATCTACTGGGAATTTCTGCTTGAAAATAGCGTGTAAGAACCACTTTCCTCTCCCACCACCATTAGTTTTGAAGGGCACTTAACCCCCTTTTGCTCCAGTGAAGCTGCTCTGTGATCGACAGAAGATTAATGTTGCTATGCTCCTGTAAGGAAGTGTTTCTTCTACTGATGTTGTCAAAAATGAGTTTTCTGAACTGGCTGAAATTAAGTTTAAAATTGACCACAGACCCTCCATATAATAATCCTCATATCATCTGTCCACCTTTTTGTCCCATCCTTTCTTCTTCTTCTCTTGTCCTTTCCACTTCCTCCCTCTTAATCACAAATGAGCTAGCTTTAACCCCCCCTGGAGATATGTCCTTATCACCTCCCTCCACCCTCCACCCTGCTTTTAGTCAGGGATTTCCCTCTTTTACATGTAGTAGTTAGCGCTGTGATTCATGAGCAGCGAGCCTCGGAGAAAGGCTGAGAGGAAGGGAAAGAGAGGGAGGGAGAGTAAGGATGGGAGACAGAGACAGATTGCAGCATTTAATAGTCTGCCCTGGGGAGCCGCTGAAGGTGATAGAGAGAGAGAAAGACACATATGGAGGAAGAGGGAGGCAAGATAGAGAGAAAGAGACATGCTTTGTAGCAAGAGGGTGATAAAAAAAATAAGCTCGCAGCCTGGCTCAGTGAGAAAGATTGGAAGGTACACGGCCTATTCAGAAAAGACTCGGCTGGCGTAAATTGAGTCCAGATGGACGCACACGCGCACATGCTCGTACTGTACACACATATACAGAAGCAAGAAACACATGCACTCCCCCCCCTCCCCTCCCCTCCCGACTCTCTGCTCCCCTTACACAATGCAATGCACTTCATTCACAACAAGGTTTTCCTCTGGGGTATACACCTCTCCAAGCTGTTTCCCTCATACTTCTGTCACATTTCTTTACCCATTGCTAGCTGGCCCTTTTCCACCCTCCCCTGATCTAAAAGCCAAGTGTTCTTGGAATAAATGCAATAAATATTAGATAAGTTATATAAGGTCCTAGAGAGCTGCCTGCAATTGTCAGAGATGATTCAGCTCTATAACTAGCCCACTGGTCTTTTCTGGTGTAGAATCTAAACTTATTCATGAAGGAGTTGGGAGTGTGTGTATGTGTGTGTGTTTGTTTTGTCACAATTATTTTGAATCATTTGTTGGTTATTTTCCAGAGGTCTGGTTTATAAAATGTCCAGAGCCCAAGTCAACATATTCAGACTGCTTGCTTTGCCCTACCTAAATTGATATTTCTTTGCATCTCTTATTTTTTTTCCTAATTCTTTATTCTATTGCACGACATTGCACTGCTCATCCGATTTGATCAAACTCTGGTAGAAATACCTGAATAAGCAGCTTTCACAAATTTATTATTATTTTTTATCTATGTCTTTAATTCCTTAAAAAATGTCATTTAAATTGACACATTTTGCAGTGCTAATATTTAACCCTGTTATTCAAATATACATAATTTTACATATTCATGGTTTTGCCAAGATCGTAACATTACTGACCCACTGAGGTTTTTACGTACTGAACAATCCAAATGCTGAATGCTGTAAACCACAGACTGTGTATAAAAATGGACGACACAACAGCTCCCCCAATCTGAAGCCAAAACCCCGGCCCCTTCCATGTTAACGGATAGGCCAAATTAGATGTCAAAATACATGTCAAATACATTTTTCCCACAGATTGTTTTTGTAAGTTTAGTTCATGGTGAAGTGTTAAATTTTCATTTTCAATTTTCTTTTTTCTTGATTTCTTGTTTTTAGTTATTTCATGCAAAAGGTAGGTCCAGCTGAGCCCTGCTGGTGACTGAGTCGGTCGGGTATATGGGTCGGACCTCGATAGGTGACATTTCACTCCACCAGCCAGTTGATTCATTTGTCCAATATTAATTTAATCCAGCATTATGAAGTTTTTATTTGCGAAGAGGAATGCCTCCATGATGAAAATATCCACATAGATTCTTATGCAACATCAATGAGATGATAAAGAGTTTATGTTTATGTGAAAATCTGCGCACTGCATTCATTAATGATTGGTCCAGAGGGATAATGCATCATTCAGGGAAGTGACAGTGTTACTGTTACTGTTGTTTCAATGTCAAGATAAAGGGAGCTGAGGATTTCATTGTCTACAACTATCCATCTCTTTTATCTTTGTCTCTTTTTTCATACTCTCTTACATAAATGATGCCATCTGGGGGAGGGTGGGGGTCTGTTTTTATCCACCTTATAGTTTCCATGAGTGCTTACATTTTTAGCCTGGGCGGACTCATGCTCTTCTGCGTTTTCATCTCCTCTTCTGTCCTCTTCTGCACTCTGCCCTTCAATTTTACACCCACCCAGTTGTTTCCATCTCATCTACGCTGTATTCCCCCTCACTGTCCTCCTCCACCTCATCTCTCCATCCTGAAGACACTCTGCTAATGGTCTGTGTTGTGTGGCCGGGCAACCAGATGTTTATTGGTGCTGAGCATGTCCTACTGTACGAGCTGAACATCTGCTCAAAGCTGCTCTTACTGTACATTAAGTGGACCAAGCTGTTAAGCTCTCTGGATGCTCCATGCAGCCAGGAGTTCTGTTCATTCAAACTGCTGCTTTTACAGCTTAATACTAATCTAAGGAACTCTGAATGGCTGTAGATGAACTTCAGGCTCTAATGTTATTAGAACTACAGCTGGACTTTGAGTTGGAAAGATATGGATCTAAAATGGATACAAGGTTCACTAGATTATGTTTTTACCTAGTATGTATTGTATTATTAAATGGGCTTTAGGATTTTAAAGCTAGATGACCCCAGCTTAACCTATTTGGAGCAGTCCTGTAGGTCCACTTACATTTGTATAATCTCTCTTTGTCCCTCCAAGCCAACATTGGCATCCAAGCATAAAGTGAACATGATCAACATTATGTAACGTTAAGATTTAATCTTCTAACAAAACAAAATTAACAATAAGAAAAGCCTTGGTTTTTATGCATTTAGTCATTATTTACCCATCCATCTGCTTTTGGTGCTTTATTTTTAAAACTGGGGCCCTTTACTCCATCTGTCCATCAAATTCCGCAGCTCAGCTCCCCTCAGCCACAGTTTTTGAGCCGTACCAACCTCTTCATGCTGAAACACACTGTACCTGCCCACTAAAAATAGCGTAATGCTAGTTAATGGCTTTATATAAGTCAGTGGGCGTGGGTCTGTGTGGTGAGTGAGCGATTCAGAAACAACTATGATTCCTGGGGGTAGGTGGGGATAATGGCTGGTGTTGCGTGTGAGAGGACTTGGTATAGAATAATTAACAATGAAAGAGCATAGAGTGAGTGCACCAGAATCTAAAGAACCTTATAATGTTACATTATTGAATAGATTTTATTTCAATTTCTCGGTTTTAAATAAAAAATAATAATTTTAATTAAAATATGTAAATGTTACAATAATATGTTTAACAATCTTGTTTTATTTATGATTGTGCTTAGGGCAAATTGTAAGCTTTGGCCAGAAAATGCTATTCTTATACTAGGTTGAACTTAGTCCTTAGTCCATAATGTTTACCATGTTTACCATCTCTGTTTAGATGCTTCTGTTTAGTGTTTAGTTTTGATAATTATCCCTAATCACAAAGTACAGATAGTGGAATGTCATTAGTTTTGCAGGTATTCGGTAATAAACCAAAGTATTGCACAAATTCAGATTTTGACCTGATGACGGGGCTAGAGAAAACATCAGGAGGACCACAGTAAGTTCATTTCATCGTAAGAGGGGCCTTGATGTCTGTACAAAACTGCACAAAAATGTACCCACAGTTATTGGGATGAATTTAACCTCTGAAAACCATATTTGTCTGTTAAAAAAAAATTGAACTAGAACTGCAAGCAGTTGTAAGCGGCGTCCAAGCCCCCCAGCGCTAGCCGCACCCCTCGCCCCTGCAGGCCTAGGGGCCCGCAGTGAGTTTGAAATTAAAGGGACTTGCGGTTATGGAAATGTAAAATGGATGATTGTATGTCTATGGGAGTGTTATTTGATATGCGATTAATAGCGCCATCTAGAGGCCGATTGACACCAAATTTCACTCAGCCCCTTGGGAGGGCGTGCCAGATAAGGTCACCGAGTTTGGTGTAGATCGGACTTGCCACTGAGGAGTTAATTAAAATACGTTTTACAGTTTTCCCAATTTAGCAAAATGGAAACGTCATTGCACAAAGGCATGTCCTATACCATACGAATTGGCAGTATCCCCCAAACATGTAGACATAAGGTTTATTAATGTGTGACGTAGTGGCGCGGACTTATGAGGCAAAATGTACCTTGCCATATTAAGGCTCACATCACTTCCTGTTTTTAGCGTTTTCGCAAAGATTTGTTAGCATATAATTGGGACATTTTTCGCAAATCAAAATTTCCTCCTGTATTAACTTTCATCAGCTTCGTCGATGGATGGTCCGTGCCAAATTTGGTGCCGATCGGACTTGCAGCTTTGGAGAAGTTAATCAAAATAGCTTTCTCAGTTATTGCGATGTAGCTAAAAAAAAGTGTAGGCGGAAATAGGTGTGGCCTATACCAGGACATTCAGCTTGATACCCCAAATGTGTAGAACACGATTAAATTGCAATAGTGCCCCCTAGTGGTAGAACTGTGCGGATTTTTGCACCTGAGGTACTTGCAGTGGTTTAGTCCTACTCTATGAGTTTCGTGTATGTAGCACTTACCATTTAGACTGCAGTATGAGTTTCAGCAGCGGAATAATAATTAAAATCTTTGTGAATATAATAGGATTCTCAGCTCCGCTGGTACGGGAAACCGCCATGCCTTGCATTTGCGGGTTCTCGGGCTTGGACCCCTAAAAATAGCCAATGAGTCTAGTAGATTTTCAAAAAGGTGTCTAGCTAAGTAAAAACTTTGACCTACTGGTGGTGCTAGATGGAATCATCAATGTCATGAGGATTCATCCTCTGTGTATGTATGTCTGTACAAAATATAACACAAATCCATTTCCTAACTGTTGAGATATTACAGTCTGAACCAAAGCGGTGGACAGACCACCCAATGCTGCTAGCATGCTTTTCAAATGTGTGGATTTGCTGCATTTGTCTGTTTTTATGTGATTGTAAATAAAATATATTTTGGTGTATAGACTGTTTGGACAGAATAGACAATCTGAAGACGTCTCCTTGGGCTATGCAAACTTTCAACAACCATTTTTAACTATTTTATGACGTTTTGTAGATGAAACAATCCTAGTTTACAGAGAATGGATCTGTATTTCTACTTATTTTTTATTTTATTTTAAAAGACACTACACCATGTTCTTGTTCAGAGGAATAAGTGCTGCTGGTAAGAACGAAAAATTCAGTGGTGGCTTTGACATCATCAAAGTAATTTGCAATTGATATTCCAAGCACGTATTCCTGTCATTAAACATTCACCTATTCACATTTCAGTGTTTGATATCGGATAAATCCTCATCGCTTCACCCCTTTAGAAAATGGAAGGAGGTGATTGGGTAGAAGAGCATGGGAGGAGACAAAACTAGTAATGGTGGGGAAAACAGTGGCTAAAAAGCAGAGGGCAAAAACCCAGGGACTGGCAGCACATATTTAATAGAAATACTTTAATAGAAAAACAAGTCCTCTCCTTGTCCCCTTTCTCAGCTTGTGCTCAATTCTCAACAGTGTCTTTTTTGAAAACACACATACAGTACATTTCTTAAGCCATACACACACAGGGCTTAGTGCTGCACTTGCTGTCAGAGGAGGGAAGGAAAAAGAGGCAGCAAGCCTCTAAAAGCTCAGCAGAAATGTATTTATAGACAGAAATAAAAGGATTATACCTCCATGAGGGAGTAGGGGAAAGCCAGTGATTTCCAGACATGCCAGATGCTATACAATCTCAGTTGGAGGGAAAGTGGAGGCAGGAAGGGAGATGCAGAGGGGGGAGGAAGAGGAAGAGGATGGAGAAAGTGGAAGGAGGAGAAGGGACTGACAGATGGAGAGAGGCAGATTGACAAAGAGAAACAAGGATTGGCGCTCTCTCAGTTTTACTTCACTACCTTCAGATTGGCCTCCGAGCCACATCAGGCCCTGGTAATTATCCCCTGCCAGCTTGCTAGGAATAGGGTGGCTTTTTGTGAGGGGGTAAGCCTGCTAAGTGATAATTACCAGCATAATGAGAAAGCTACCTTTCTCTTACTTTGTGTGTGTGCTCTGCTGTACATGCTGTCATTTTAAAAGTATTAAAAAGAGACTCTGACTTCTTATTTTTCTTCCTTATGCAGTCCTGCTTTTGAGAGTGAGCGCGGGATGAAAGGAAAATCCACCAAACAGCTGTCAAAAGTGGAACCAATGCCAAACACGAATTACATAACACCCACAAACTCTTTTAATTCCCTGCATATTCCATTCATATTCCTACAAATTAAAAGTGCCCCTGCCCCACCCCCCCTCTTCTTTTTGACTTCTTCTACGCCTCACGCTGTGCAGATGTTAGCTCCCGGATGTGCACATGCAAGTGTTAATACCCTGCCAGAGTCCTCTCTCGCTGTTGCTAAGGAGAATACAGTCAAGCCCTTAGAGGGGGGGGGGGGGCATAGAGGGGGGAAAAAAGGGAGAGGAGGAGATGAATAGATGCTCGTGAAAAGAAAGAGGAGGAAATGAGGCAGTGGGTGACAAGACTTCAGCTGGAGGAGACAGCCTGTCAAAGCAGTGGGAAGGTGCAGCGCGATAGCTCATCGCCATTACTTCAATGAGAGTGGATGTAGCTTGCAGATAGACTGAATCCACTGTGGAGTTATGACACACACCCTCATCATCTTCTGCAAACTGAAAGAAGAGGATGTGCATATTAAGATAATCTACTTTAGCATGTTCTTGTAGTAATAATTACTCTGTTAAATGTTATTATTGATTGTTAAAACCTAATGAAATTGTCATTTATGAAGCCTTTATCACATGCTGTTTGTTGTCTATATAGACTCAAAGTGGACATTGTAAGTACTCATGTGTCTGTATTACATAAATTCGTACATGCAGATGTGTTTGTATGACCCAGTGTCAGAGGGAGAAGGTTTAAAATTGCAATGAAAAACAAGAAATGCTTTTTTTACACTCCATTTAGCACTTCATCCACTGGGACTGTGGCATGGCTGCAGTCTAATGCATGAGGTCACCGGTTCAACTTGTATCCGTCCAAATGGTTTGCTTTAAACGTAGCAAGGCACGGATGGCCCCCAGAGATTACAGGCTGGTGAGGTAGGTCTGTAGTCCAACACTGCATTTAGATGGTATGAAAGATAAAGCCACTGTCAAACAGCGATGTTTTGATAAAGGATGACGTGGACTTGGTTTATCTTGCTTTTGAAATTCCATAATGTATTGAATGGAACAGAAAGTGTTTGCAATGTTAACGAGTAAGTAGATTGTACTAGTCAACTAATGTAAAACCTTTTTGGCCATGTTTCTGAATATTATTTTCATTATCAACTAATCTCTTTTCTCAATTTACATATCAATCATTTGGTCTATAAAAGAAGAATAAGTGTAAAATAGTAAATGCTCAATAATGTCTTCAAATAGCTATTCTTTGTGATACAGAGCCCAAGAACTCCTAGATTATTGATTGACTATCACATAAGACAAAGAAAAATGACTCACACAATTAACAGGTTATCAAATTAGCCACCCATCGAGTATTGGTAATTGATTTATCGACTTGGCAACTAACCCAGCAAAATGTTCTCTAACTTTCAGAAATCAGCTTTAGATTTGAACTTTCCATCTAGTAAGGAAAATGCCAAAATTGTATTGCAGTGCACTTATTTTAAAAGGCTGTGCAGGTGAACTGAAAAGAGGCACATCTCTCAGTTTCAGCTCAGGCCACAGTTGTTTCTCACAGAGCAGACTTCCACAGTGCAGTGGGTGTTTTTTTGTTATCAGTGACCTGCAGATGTGACTGGCAGATGTTCCATCTATATCCATCTATCTCTGTCTGTGTTTACATTTGAAGTCTCCCGTGTGCAGAAGTGGCATCATCTGCTACGTATCAAAATGACACTGAGCAATGCTCTGCTTCTGTGAAGGGAAAATAATCCCTCCACAGGGACCTCCATGATTTCATTTTTATTGCTGTGGAATTGATTGATTGAGCGGTTATCGCTGCTCCTCCTGACAGGACACATATCTGAGTTGGTAGTTTACAAAGTACAACTACTCTATGCTTTTTATCTGCCTGATTATCGCTTTCATTCTATAGCCAATTTAAAGAAACGCTGCATATACATGTAACTAAGAGGGCTAAGGAAAGATGAACATTGAAGGCTGTTGCAACAGTAATACATCATTCCTTTATTTTCCGTTGTAGAGGTTCTTCCAGGTCAACCTGCAGATTAAACCTTAGGAATTATAAGTAATAAATCACTGTCAGAGAGCCTCAGCAGACAGCTGAATGAGAGTCAGAGTCAAGCCATGGCTGAACACATTTTCAGTTCGATGTTTCCAATGTCAATAGCATTTGGAGAATCTAACTAGCTCTGCGCTTCAAGAACTGTGAAGCATCTCAATATTAAAGTTGGTTTGTTCAATGTTATGCTAACCTACAGTACAGGTACATAGATTGTTAAGAAGAAGTGTCCATAAATATTGTCCATAAATAGCTTCCTCCAGTCAAATATGACTACTCCCCAAGTCTTCCTCCATTAGCACTGATGCCTGGAGCATCAAGCCCCATTTCCATCATAAAAAGCTACTTTATTATGCAAAGAAAAACTGATGCATATGCAGCCAGTTTGGAAAGGACCCATGCAATGATTCTAGAGGAAATAAAGCACTTTATATGCTGCATCATTTAAGTACAAGCTTTCTTTTACACAGGTTCCTATCTCTACAATGTCATCCATAAGAGGAGTAGCTAAATTACAAATAGTCCATACATCATCAAGCTATTCCAAACATTAATTGAAAAGAAAAAAAATCAATTTTGTGGACCCCCCACCATTCCTCACCCCCCGGATGTCCCCGGACCCTAGTTTGGGGAAACCCTCATGCTTCACCAGATGTTCATAGTGCCCACTGGCGATGTGAGCTGGTGTCACCGCTGCTGCTCGCCTCTCATTGCAGGGCTTCTGTCAGACTTGGGACCAAAGCCAAGCAAGAGTCGACAGCGCTGCGCTAAAACATTTTGTTCTGATTCCTAACCGCGCCTTGGTTGCGGGTTTTGGGGCGGAGGGGGTGAGGGGGGGTGGTTTGTAGGCTATGCACGGAAAAATTACCCTATACAGCTTCAATTGCCTGTGCATGCTTGCTGGAGTGAAATGACAGGGTGCCTGCCATACAGGTGCATGGTGTAGAAAATTACCGCACAGCGAAGAACAACACTGACTGCAGCGCAGCAAAATAACTCAAAAGAATTGCACCAATTCTTCCAAACTAATACATCCTTAACACCAGTCATGATTTACGCTTTTATCGCGCGCACTCACCTCGCTCATCTTGGAAACGTGCGCGGAGGGAGTTCTGCAGCAGAAGTGGACTTCACAGTCTTCTCTCCGTGTTCAGCCGCTGTCAGAACCGAAGCCAAACCGTAAAGTGTGCGGCAGTGTATGTGTGTGTTGGGCAGGCTGTGCCAAATGATAAGAGTCTTGTTTGCCTGTAGATGATCCGAGACCGAGTCAAGCGGCGGGCTGACAAAGTGAAGTGATGCTCTGTTCTCCTCCAGTAGAGATGATGGAAGGAAGCTTTAGTGTCTGTAACGGTGCGGTTTATGGGCAACAGGATCTCTCTCTCGCTCTCTCTCTCTCTCTCTCTCTCTTGCACCCCCTCTCTTTCTCTTTCGCTGTCTCGCCCACTCAGTCTCAACCAGTCACCAGGGAGCAGACTATTGCCCTAGTACAGGGATGTAGGCTAATAGGTACATAATAAGAAGGGTAACCCTGGAGCATTTAACACTGCCTCTCTCGGAACAGTTGCTAATTGATGTTTTATATTTATTTATTTCCTTTGCTAATACCCTTGCTGTGCGCTCTGAATCTATTTAGTTCATTGGCTACAAAGACATGAGTGAATATAGTATATGTAGTATATCAGTATATAGTTTCACAAATTAAAAGGTAAGGGAGATCGACTTCCTTTTTTTAGGTGTTGCACCTATTCTTAACCCCCCTGCAACAGTGCTGGTGTTTGTCCATTATAGAAGTTATTGCCTAGTTTTGTAAAGTCAGCTTAACTTAATGTGCGACTTCCCTTCAAAATAGGCTACATGTATTAAAGCACAGCAACACAGATACATGCATGATGGTTTGACAACGGAACCATTAAATTACAATAATATTGTTGCTTTCTTCTGTTTGTACTGCTAATTGCAGATTCATAAATCTATTACTTTTGTAGTTCAAATGCAATAACGTCCTCCATTTTATTTTGAAAGGTAAATCAATTACATCCGGTTTTGTGAACGCTCGCTGCTAACTTTACTGTGGTTGGAATGCGTTTTTTTGTTGTTTTTTTGGTGGGCCCATACAGTCTATGGGTGGGCCACACACAATCAAAAAAATGTGTACAATTTTGCACAATTAGTAGTTCTGTTGTTTAATTAATGTAGCCTAATTATATCTTATTAGTGTAACTAATAGTTTAATCCGGAGAAATTGGTTATTTCAACGATGTTAAGTGTCTCCACTGGAGAGCGCTGTTACATCAGATACTGAAATCCTAAACTGCTCTTAGTTGGGGATCTCTCGAGGCTGTAAACTCTCTAAAGGGCGGAGGGTTCGTTTCCGCATTGGAGGGGGTCGTCCCCTACAACATTTTGACTGTAAAACGCCTCATTTCCTGCATTCGGATGAATTGCTGTGTACACATTTGTGCCTTTTCTGCATGAATTTATGGTTTGATACATGAAAAGGGAAACGCAGAATTCAGGCGGCATTCAAACTATAGGCCTAAAACTATAATGGCATATAATGCAGTAAGGTATTCTGTGCTACTTTCAAATATGTTTCTCCTGTAGATCAACTTTGCTCATTTAATATTATCCATGATGAGTCAACACACGCAAGCACAATTTAGTTTTCCTTCCTCTTTTGTGTCTTTTTGACTTTTTTGATTGGAGAAGTGATGTACCACCTTTTCATGCCACTGATAAATCAATTCAGTTATAAACTCCTAGACTTTTATTGTTCATGTGTTTCAGTTAAATGTCAAAAACTTTCTACACACTCAAAATCTATTCAACATATGTGTGTTCTATTCGTGTGTTACGAATGAAGTCGTAATATTTAGTGTTTACCTCCGGTAAAGTGAAGTTCACAGCTGCTTCAGTCCCCAAACAGTGCAAAGGATTAGTGATGCAAAGTGACACAGAGCTACCAGTCTCAGAAATATGCCATACTGCAGTCCAAACAATTCACAAGTCTAAAATAACTGGAGACTGCCGGGAAATACTAACACATGCACATGTGACTCAAAGCAACCTATTCTATTATGATTTTATTCTCAAAATCTCAGATTACTATCATGTTTTTCAGACGGAGGAACAAATAAGTAGGGGAGACCGGGTACGGTTGTAACATTTGGGAGTTGTAATAAAATCACAACACCAATTACACATAAGATAGGAGTCATGTGATCACTTCAGTTTTTACCTACTTCCTCCCTGATCATGCATGGCGGTTGTCAAAGTTGGAAACAGGCACATTCAGAATGTATAGGCTGATTTTGAGGTCAGAAAGTACATTTTTTGACCAAAACTAGGCTATATTTGTTTAGTAACTATACTATTGGAGGTAACATTGACAGACTTACATTAGATTAAAATGTAGTTTCTTAGGCAACATGTGATGCAGTTTTCCCCTGCTAATTTCAAAATCACTATGCTAATAGAGGTAGTTAAACAATGGCTGACAGGAGCGGGGTGGGGTTTAACACCTCTTTAAAAAAAAATTTACAGAGTGCCCTATGCAGTTTCTGGGACCACCAATCCTGTGCACCAGATTACCAGCATTCATTTGTCAGCACTGTGACCTGTTGTTTGAAGTGGTGCCAGAACTCCCCATTTACATGTTTTTCACATGGTTTGTGGTTTGTGTATCGTCACACGATCTTTTCCATAATCAGACTCCGCTGGTGGAGAGGGCAGATAAGAGTATCGGCAGCTTGTGAAACGTACTGAAGATAAAGTTCCAGTACACCAAAGAGTGAAATGTAGAAGTACTGTGTACTGGCTCACTTCAAGCATTGACTGTGACTCTGATTGAGAACATACACACATTGACACACAGAGACACACACACAGCATCTAGTCTGGCATCTATTTTTGCTTCTTTTGTCTTATCGTTACAACTTACCCCACCATGTGTTACAGCCTACCCTGGTAGTAGGGTACGTTACTACAAAGGAACAATGTGTATTTGACATCAACTCACAAGGTCTGTGATATTCTTATGGAGGATTGAATTGGTGTCATTTGTAGTAAACAAATGTGAGTACTTTTCATAAAAGGTTGAGAAATCCAGGTAAAAAAAAGTCAGCAAGTTTTAGTTGCTAAAGCAAGCAGTGTTACACCCATACCCTATCACCCCTGCACTGTAGTGTAGTCAGACTACTTGGTTTATGTTATTCTCTCATTTGTGCATCAAATACATTGGTTAAACACTTACGGACAGTGTTGATGGTTATATTTCTTGTTTTTATCACTGTTATTGCTTGGGACAATTAAGTATAGTCCCTGGATATTAGTAGGGACAAGTCCCTACCTAACTCTATGCCCTTGTCTTCAAGTACAGATAACTATGAATTAATTAATTAGTTGATGCCTGAAGACACTCACAAAACTACAGAGGTGTTTACAATTCGCAAAACTTCTGTTGCACTTAGGAAGAATAGCTGAGGTAGATGAATGGATGGCCACCAGGTGCAGAGAACAGGTTAGATGGCCCTAAGGCAGACCTTCTATGTGTTAACAACAGCAGCTTCATACAAACGAGCTGGCCGCTGAACCTCTGTACGTACTTATAGATTAGTTAGAGTTTTGTTTAACCTGCAAATTGTTGTTAAAAAAGACAAGACAACATTACGTGAAAAGCATTCTAACTACAGAGTACAGACTACATTTTTAACATAGCATAGCAAAGAATAACAACAAGTCCTGGGCACCTTCCTAAGGAGGTGTTCCAGACACTTCCAGATGGGAGGAGGCCTTGGGGAAGACACAGGACTAGGTGGAGAGATTATATCTCCTCATTGGCCTTGGAACGCTCTGGATCCCCCAGTCAGAGCTGGTTAATGTGGCTCAGGGAAGGGAGGTTTGAGGTCCCCTCCTTGAGCTGCCGCCCCTGTTACCCGACCCCGGATAAGCAGTTGAATATTGATGGATGGATAGTTATTGTTAACATTTGCCAATTTACTATGATACATGGGCCAGATCATGGCCTAAAGAAACATCAGAAATGCCAACATCATATCTAGATCTTTTATATCAAGTTGTCACATGTCTCCAACAAGAACAATAACCTTCTTTCTAACATTGAGCAGTTCACAGTTTCAAACATTAAGCTTCTAAGTCAGTCCCCAAACTGTTTCATACTGTAGAACAGGGGCTCCCAACATAGAGTGGGAGCCCCTGTTCCATTGCTTTCCATAGCAAGGAAATCACTCATCACATTCCTTTGCCACAAATAAGCCAAAACGATCAGGCACCACTGCTCTACAATACTAATGAAATGGTGATTAATAAGCTTAATTTCCAAAATGTCTTACATTACATGCGGCCTTAATGTCCAGACAATGTACCAAACCATTCTAGGGGGTCTCTAATTATAAAATTTTCTCCAGTAATTCTTAAATTGAGTTGTTCAGGATTTCTACAACCTTTGAACTTTGTATTTCTATAACCTGTCTGGATACAAAGACCAATTTGGAGAATTGGGGATGTCTGTAAATCCTGCAATTCTACTAAAAGCCACAAGTGGGCTCCCTTTTTTAAACATTGTATACATGTTTTTTGTCTTGATATATATATTTACGGTAGATGACTGTCTGGGGGATTTATATCATCATTTGTTTGCCACCTAAAGTTATGAGTATTTAAAACCTAAAAGAGAAATGGTATCTGGTGTACAAATACATGAAAAAGAGAGACAGAGTTATTTTGTTTATGTTTATTTATTTCTAATGCATTTTATTTTTATTTTTTTTATCTGTCCACAAAGTCATATTAGTCACTACTATGTTAGATCAGTTTTCCCTCACTGCAATGGCAGTAAACTACACAAGAGCCCAAACCCAGCATGGCCCCCTCACCTCGCAAAGATTTGTCATTTCATTAAAAAAACACACCTTCAAAACGATCATACCTATAGATACTGTATACCTATGTTCAGCCCATACGATACCCACTAAGTTACAGTGTTATCCTTTTGGTGAAATTATCTGATTCACAATCAGGAGATAATAAGGTGCAATTTTCACATACGTTTGAAAAATCCCAAGGGAGCCACATTGTATTTAGTTGAAAACACGTGCAAATGTAAATAGTAATGTAAAACTTTGTTTTGTAGAGAATTTATCCAACTTAACTCAAGAGTCAGAAGAACTCAGTGATGCGTTAGCATGTCTTTTTGTGAACTTTGAATATAGTTTGAATAGTGAGCTCATCCTTGCTTTACTCAATTAATGGATGTCAATGGATGTCTAAGTAGGAGCAGTACCAGTAGAAAAGGAAGAAAAGGAAGTTTCTTATTCCTCCACTGTGGCTGTGGCACACATAAACAGATGGTTGATGTAATCTAATGTCATCAAAGCAAAATCAGCAACTCTATAAATACAGATGATAGCCAACTGTCCATCTTTGGATACATGTAAAGGTGTATTTCGGGTATCGGTTAAGTATCTACTGATCCCATGGACATAAATGAGCTAAAATGGGCTTAACTTGCTCCTAAACATACTTTCAGACTGTTTATGGACATATAAAAAGGCACCCATGTGTTTGTCTAATTCCTAATAAGTGGGCAAAATCATTGGGTTTCTCTGGTATATCAAAATATACCTTCAAGGGAGTAAAAATATTAGCTCATGTGCTGCTTTAGTCTATCAAAGAGGATTTTTTTTGTGCAAGAAATTTGGGAATGGAGTTTGAGTCAAAGGCTGTCTTTTTACATTCAAATCTCCAGAAAAGTATGTTACTTATACAAAGGGGTTTATTTTGAAAATCTGTCATCACAGAGAAAATTTCTGTCATTAGGCATCTTGACTGATTGGCAGGCTGTTTTATTCCCATCTGCCGCTGGGAGGAGTAGAAGGGACCATCACTCAGGTTTGTGCTCTCTTTAAAAAACACAACATCTCTAGTGCTATCTGTACAACATTCAACAACACATTTCTCTTGTTTTTTTCTGTTTTTTTAACCATAATGCCAAAACAATAATTATTATCATTATAAGAAGAGCATTTTTCCATCTCAACGGCATTGAACAAACACCACACAAACTGAAATAAAAATCTAATAAAGGCCTCAATACCAGATAGTACACGTCACCTTCAAGTGGTGCTAGAGATAGACAGTTTACGGACGAGAGAGGGGCGTGGAGGAAGAGCAAGCATGAGAGAGAGAAAAGGAGGAGTAGGGGTTTATAAAAGAAATGATGGGAAAAGAGAGAGGGAAAGAGAGAAGACAGGTGAATTATTTTGTTTTCTCAGGTTCTCAAGGTGATACGTGTTTTAGTGTCACGCCCAACATGTTTTGGCACCGTATGAGATTAAATATAATATTCATTAGACTTGGGCTTTGGTTTACCAAGGGTTAGTATTAAGACCAAAAGTACTCTAACCCTACCACTAATCTATAATGATTTTTACTTGTCTAAAGGTTAGGTAGTCCATTCTAGCCATGCTAGATTATAATATGGCCTAGTGATTTTGTTTAAGGCTGAACGGGCCTGAACCGTAGGAGAGAAATCTGGTGTGAAGACAGCTTCTCCCATAAGGGAGAGGTTAAGAGGTAAAGACAAGGGAAAAAGATTAGGGAAATGAAATGGGCTGAGGTGATGAAGGAGCAGAGGAAAATAAAAAAGAAAGGATGGAAGTGAAAGGAAGAGAGAGAGTGTGTAGATATAGGCTAAGTGCTTTTGGTGAGTTTTACAAAATACACCAGGAAGTGCTTGAAACAGAAGGCACGATGGCATTGACAGTAGTTGTTAAGGAGACACCACTAAGGGACTTTCACTACAAAACTCATAAGGTGCTCTAAAAAAAGAACTTAAACACATTAATGCACATTATGGTGTGGTTGCAACCATAGAATACCCCATCAAAAAGTAGTCTAAGTAGATAAATAGTGGTTGTTAACCAGTGTAAGGGGATATTACCCACACATTCATATTGTTTTTCCTAAATTTCTTCTATACACAATAATTCAGGATAAGAGATTGTTTTTAATGAATAGCAATCGGTGTTGTTGTTTACACAAAAACTATGTACTTTAAATTTGAACTTTCTTTAACAACCAGTTCAATGGTTGGGTATTTGATAAAATGATCAACTGATTGACCGATTTCTCTAATCGATGGGGTTAATCTATTGGAACCACAGCTTTACACATTTAAAACGACAACAGAAAGTGACAACTTCCATTGAAAAACGTTTGGTCTATTGATAAAGTCAAAATGAAAACAACTACTTTGGGAACTCAAACCTTGCACAGTGCTCTGTATAGACATTCCAACTAGTCTTAGCTCACAAACATTATAATCAATATTACCTATAGTGATAACCTTTTTCTGTAAGCATCTTGAAATTAAAATAAAAAAAAGTCTGCTTTTTTGTCTTGTCTTTACAAAAGCTACACATAATCTACTGGGATGTCTATGCATTTGTTAGTGTTTTAATAATTACTCCTACCATTGTCTTTTCTTTTCATGTAAAAAAGAAGAAGAGAGGGATTCTACTCATCTAGAAGACACCATACCCAGAGAGTACAGTTTGTTTCTCAGATTTAGTCCTGTTTGGCAGGGACACTGCTTTACTTTGCGTTCTCTACCTTGAAAAAATGAAATTGTTCAGTTTTTGACACAGTTGCTAAGTCTCTGTCTCTTTAAAATGGGTGTGTCAGTTGATTGTGTTCGTGGGCTCAAGTGATGTCCCTACAGCCATTAAAACAGACTGCCGCTCTGTGTTTTATTCTTTTCCACGCATCTACATTGTCTTGGCAACCTAACCCGCATTCGGCACCATTGTAAACACTGAATATTGACCCCTTTTTTATCACTCAGCCTTTATCACATTATACATTATTTATATCAACTGCTTTTTTTTCTTTTCTTTTTAAGCTGAGCCACAAACGGCTGCCGTCTGTGTCAAGGAGATCACGCTACGAAGTAGCATTTCTTGTACAACTTTAACTATTCACAACACCCTAGAACCACTTTTAACAAATATACTGTACTTAAAATGTTTTAAACTGTATATTCAGATAAAATTAATGACCTAACAGAGCCTCGATGTGAAGGAATAACTCTTGACAACATGAACAGGCACTAACTGAAAAATAAAAAAAAGTTACAAACTTTTCTTTCAGTTTTTCTTTAGGACAATCATCTAGAAACACTTTTCAGACAAACAAGGCAGTGATATATAGTTGAGGAAAAGCACGTGGCCTGCAAGTTATCTCATGCCTTAAATTAATACCAAATAGCTTAGCTGAGGTTCACAGCTTGAAACATTTCTCGACTAAACTTTCCTCCCTATCAGACTGGGCTGAGGAGGAACTTAAAGTTTGAAGTTTCAAACTATTTAGTGGTCAGTCAGGAAAGCATATCTTCACAGCTGGCTTTAACTTGGTCAGTATAGTAGTCTGGGATATTCAGTCCATTACTAGTGTGAAATAATTGCATGTGGAATGATGCATTGTCTGCCCTAAATCATTTACAGTATATGTTTCTTTCATTTATGAAATAGGAGGTCATCTTATAAAAATCATCCATCTTGGAGGGAAACTTAGGGGAAAAAATTGAAAAAGTGGCCTATAATCCTGAAAAGATCTTTGCTCTTTTGTACAGGAAGTTTATTTCATGGATGACCACTCTGTCAGAACTGAAACAGACGAATGTCGGAGGAAACATGACAGCAGTGATTTTTCTCTCCATCCTCAAAACATCAGGAGTCAAGAATCCTCTGTCCAGAAATTAAAGTATAACGTAGCGCAAATATTTATTTGACCTTAACCCCTTTTCTCTCTGCAAAGCTACCCGCCCCGTCTTCAATTCTGTGTCAACTGTAGTTAAAAACATCAGACTCCACTGTTCCAATTTAAATGGTGTCATCCAAAATTATTTTAATCTGTTAAGAATCTTTCCTCCTCTCCCACCATGTGGTTGGAGCTCAGGGCTGGTGAAAGAGTGAGGGACATCCTCTGATCCTGGTCTTCCGAATCCTCCAGGCTGCTGTTCTCCAAATTCTCTTCCAATTCTTCCTCTTGCTCTTCCTCATCCCCCTCCACTTTCCCCTTGAGTGCCAGACTGTCTCTTACATTTTTAGATACCGAGGCCATGTTGGAGTCTGGGTGGTTGAGAATGTCATCCAGTTGTTCTGCTGTATCCACAGAGAGCCCGTTCAGGGTCTTGGCCTGAGTTGAGGACCATTCCCCCAGGGGTGCCTGGGACTCTACCTCGCTCACATGCCTCCATATTGTCAGAGGGTCGAGGTCAGCGTTATCCTTCCTGGGCTTGGTGGCCTTTGGGGCTCCATCATCATCCAAGGTAGTCGAAGGGCCTCTTTTGCGCCTGGACTTACTGGTGTGGTTGACCTGGAGATGCATGGCCATCAGCTCTCCTGAGGATGTACGGAAAGGGCAGAACAAACACTGGCTGAGTTTCACCCCTGCTGAACTATCCCCTCCGCCATCCCCGCCACCGATGCCTCCTCCTTCCCCTACAGCCATGCCTTCATCCTCCTCCAACCCTCCAAGGCCAGGTGAAGGGCGACGGGACAGATCCAGGGGCTCAAACCCACCCTCTTGAGTTGAAGGTGCAGGCACTTCCTTGTCACTCAACGGCTGAACCATTCGGCTAGTCGTAAGGGGCTTACGACGGGACACTTTAGGGGCCTTTGGAGGGGGAGACTCCCTGATCCAGCCTCCTTCCATTCCACCTTGGTAAAGGGCCCCCATTACCCCGGACAGATACCTGTATTGCGTCTCCAAGTCGACATCCCTTAGAGCTGCCAAAGCCTTCCGATGCTCCCTCTGGTCTGGTAGCCCCAGGAGCCAGGACTGCTGGTTGGGACGAGAGGTGGCTGTGTCAGTTGAGCCTCGGTTAACCGGGCAATGGTTGAGCTGGGATCGTCGTTGTTTGGCCAGCCCAGAGGTTCCAGAGGTCAGACTGTTGATATTGGAGGTGAGACCAGTGGAGGAGGAATTGGAGGAGGCTGCTAAGGCATTGCGTTGCTCCCTGTGGTGACGCTGGAGGTGGTACTTAAGGGACCCCGACTGGGTACCTGCGTAGTCACAGTGGGGACATTTGTAGGGTCTCTCACCTAGGGAAAATAAGATTAACAAAATAAGATGAGGGAATATAGTATTGGAGTTTCAATAAGTAGCAACCAAAAATCGTCGACATTGCAAAAGACAGAACAATTTTAACTTGTGTGTGATGGATTACAATGACAGGCAGGTTTCAAGACTCTGGTAACTGGTCATAGTTTTATGCCATACTTAAATGAAGAGAAGACAATGGCTGCCTGCCAAGTCAGAAAATTGCAGTTAAAATATCTGAAACACTTCCTTGTTTGCAATTATTAGAAATTGGATTTTGCCTGCTCCTTAAAATAGTGGCGAGTGCGAGATGTAGTTACACATTTTAAAGGGAGATGGCAGTATTCCATCACTGATTAAAATTACACAGTGGGTAAAGATAAAGAGGAGGGGGCATCATGCTGGAGGCATTTCAACAGCAGGAAAGGTATTACATATGTAAAACGTAAATTGTCTTATTCACAAGAACAAAAACAGAACACAGCTGTACGCAGATCTATTGATGAATGCAGAAGTACATGCAAAGGTGTGAACTATGAGATTTTGTGGCTAAATCAAAAAATAATAATGGGACGAAGGTCTCAAGGGGCAATAATCTCAAGACGACTGTAATATCAAGAGAATATTATTATAATTTGATGCCTTCACTTAAATTACTGACCAGTGGTAATCACTTGATGGCACAGAGAGGCAGTAGTGCACGAGAAAAGGAACTGTACACTAACATGAATAACATAGCTGTGATGTGATAGGTCCTGTCAGCCATAAATGAGCATTTATAATGGCAATACTAAATAGATTTCATTGAATGCATTCTGGGCACCATTTTGCTGGAAAGACTTGAATCTGCTCCAGTTACCAGTTGCCGGAGATTGGTGGCATCTCAGAAAGAGGCTTCTTAATTTTCATCAAGCACATTAAACAAAGGCAAATAATAAAAAATGGCAATGACTCATGCTGGTTATGAATATGGATCATATGGGGTGTGAGTGCTGTGAGAGTTCCCAATTTTCATTAAAGTCCTACTCACTTGTCACCAGAAATTTATTATGGGTTTTAAAAAATTGTTTTGTTTTTAAAACCTGGAAATGCCGGTTAGAGTCTGTTGTTGAAAGTGTCTGCTGGAGTTAGCTGTGTTTGTGCTCTACAGAGAAATTATTTGAGGTAAATTTAAGGAAAACAATTATAGATTGGCTTGCTTCAAAGACAAGGTCAGAGAATGTGAATCTCTAAAAGAAACAATGTTATTGTGGGGAAATCTGTGAGCATATACTTCTGGCTGTGATTTTTACATAAGAATCATTATATTTTATCAAAAAACACCTATGCCAAACCATTTTCAGTTTGCAGAATTTAGAGTTAGGCAACTATACTTACAGAAAAAATGTGCTACTATAATTACAGGGGGAAAATAAAATTGTTTCTGTACCTTTCTTCTTTACAGGCTAGTGAGAGAAGTGAGCTTTTTACTGTGATTTTAATCCCTGGAGAGGCCTGATCTTTCCTCAAAAACTACTGTTAATATACCCTCGAGCAAGGCACTTAACCAGGAGTTGCTCCACTGGAGCTGCTCAATTGCCTGCAGTAGAGGGCTATGATTAGCACTGGCCAGATCTCTGGGGCAAATATGTAAAAAAAGAAAAAAGGTAGTGCTATTAAAGTAAGGATGCTCAATGAAACCTTTCCAGGGATTTATAAAGGTTAAAAAAGTAAATGTAGTTTGTTTAACTCACAGCAGTTCTCACCTGTGTGAACTCTCAGGTGCACTTTGAGATGGTGTGAAGAACGGAAGGCTTTACCACAGTAGGGGCAGTCTTTTATCCCTCTACCACGCACTCGCTCCCTGGTGGGAACTGGAGGTATGGAGGATACTGCTGTCAAGCCATTTTCGCCTGCAAATGGAGAAAAAGGTTAAAAAAAATGTAAAGATAACAGCTGGTGTGAAGGCCCCCCCAAGATCTTCTATTTACAGCAGAGAAGTAGCATGAAAATATTGATAATGACACCTTAACATGTGAGCAAACAAAAACAACCCAAAGCACAAAATAGAAAATAGCAGATGTGATTGTACCTTTAAAGCTTGAGATGACAGAATGAAACCCTGTAGCTGCTCCTGCTTGTTGGGAACCACCACTGTGCAGTTTTGATTCCTGTCTCACTTCTCCTGTTTGTTGGGATCCACCACTGTGTAGTTGAGATTCCTGTCTCACTTCACTACTGTCTCCTCTTCCAAGCCCCGCTCCTCTACCACTACAATTGCCCTCCTCTTCACCCCCACCTCCTTTCTGGGGCCTCTGAGTGTGAACACGAGCATGAACCACCACCTGCTGTAGGCTGCGGAATAGCTTTCCACAGTCTGGGCATTCCCATGGCCCTCCTGCTCCACCAGACTCTTCTCTTGGATCCAGACCTCCCAGGTAGGCTCTGACTTGGTCGGCCTCTGTGATCACCGAGCTCCGACCTGGGCCTCGCTGGCCTTGCTGCTGGCTTCGCTGGAGGGGTCTCTGCTGCTGCTGCTGAGCTACTGCCAGGCTGCGAGCCACCAGCTGCCACCAAGTTGCCTGGTCCCCTCCTTCTGAAACTGATGCTGTAGTTTCACCTGTGCTCCCTCTTCTAGTTGCTCCCCCTCCACCTGAGCTGCCAATGCCACCACCACCACCGTTTCCCATCTCTGCCACCTGAGCCACTGCTTGAAGTCTCTCCATGCAGCTGGCCCCACTGCCATCACTAGGCAACCCCAGGTAGCCCAGAATGGCTGATTTGCTTGAGCCCATCCCAATTCTGCCTCCAGTTTCTCTCTCCGATCTTCCTTGTCCACCTCTGCCACCTCCTCGCTGGGCCAGAAGGAGGCTTGAGTAGAGGGCGTTTAGAGACTGATTACTAACAGAACCTTTGGCCTGCTGCTCAGCAACACCTGGCCCTCCAAGGGCTCCCAGCCCAGCCTTCAACCCAAGCTTGTTGAGATGTACTTTCATGTGGTTTTTGAGGAACCAAGGCTCTTTGAAGCCACGGCCGCATACCTGGCATTTATGGTCCAACGAGTCCTTGTGCTTTCGCATGTGTCCCTTCAGAAACCAAGACTGGGTAAACCGCTGTCCACAAATATCGCAGCGAAATGCTGGCAGTGAGGAGGATGGACCGACTGTGGCGGCTGATGCCACCTGTGGGGTGCATGAGGTTGGGGCTGGAGTATGAGTCGGGGTGGGCACCGGAGTGTCTGGGGTTGCAATGACTGGCCTGGAATTGAAGACTGGTGGCAGAGCAGGTATCCCAGGGGAAGGATGGCACTCCTGCAAGTGAGAAGCCAGGCTCTCTTCTTGGCTGGCAGAGAAAGGACAAAGAGTGCATTTATACGGGTTATGGAGAATACGGACGTGGCGCGCCAACTCTGAAGCCGTGCGGAATTTTCCTTTGCAGGCATGGCAGCGAAACGTAGGCGCTATGGGAGTAGATGCACCCTCCACAATGGCAGAAGAAAAGGGAGAGGTTACAGAAACAGGATCCTCTGTGAGTGGAGGGGTCAATGGTGTGCTGTCATCCAGTAAAAAGTTTGGGTTCTGGTCTGTCTGTAGGCCATCATCTAGACCTTTGACCTCACCATCAACATCCTCTTCTTCTGTGAGATGCTGGATGAGAGTCCCTGGCAGTAAACGCTGGTTTGGGTGACTTCTGTGATTCTGGTTTAAGTCTTTGTGGTTCTGTTGGATTTTGAGGTGCTGCTTTAGGGGTGCTGCGGGGAGTCCAGTACGGTATAGGGCGGAAGCTCGGCGGTCTCGGTCGAGACTATGAGCTCGTGCATGAAGAGACAAAATGCTTTGGAATCGGAATCTCTTCCCGCATACATGACAGGGAAACCTGAGTCCAGGTCCTGACGAGACCCCTCCCACTCCCGGTATTGCCCTGGTAACAGTATCCTTCTGGAACAGCTGGAGGTCTAGCTCGTCATTGCAGTTTCCACTCTGCCCTGATGAAAGGGCCAGCTCCAGGGCTCCAAATCCAAGAAATGGTGCTGACGGTGTGGCCGGCGGAGAGGAATCCAAACAAGGGCTACACCCAGCTTCTTGTCCCCCTCCTCCTGGGAAGAGAGCCACTGCCGGGGTTGGAGATGGAGGACCTCCATCCAGCTCCTCCTCATTGTCTTCTTCATCATCATTGTGGTGATCATTGTTGTTGTCCTCGTGGAGGGGAAAGGGAGAGAGGGGGAAATAAGGTGTGGACTCCAGGCTCTGGGGGGAAGGTTCAGGGCTGTGAATGGGCAGGACAACAGGACTGTCGGGCAGTGAGAGCAGGGTATGAGGAGAGGAGGCCTGGGGACTATGGTCAAGGGATGGCAGTGTCTGGGGAGACTGGGGCTGCTCACAAGAAAGAGACAACACACACTCTGGCGGAGAATCCATCCTCTATCAGTACAAAGCACAGAGAAAAGGAGAGAGGCAGATAGTGAGTGACACTCATGACTTAAGGAGTAACAACTTTAAAAACCAAGACAAAAGTTTACATTATCATGTTTTGCATAATTATCTTCAACTGTAACATGACACTGACAAGATCTTGAAAATAGTATAGAAAATTTCCATAATAAATTATAGTTTGCCTGACAGGTTTATACACCCATATGTTTGAATAAATGTGTATATGTGAATGTGTATGAGAACAGAGAATTACCAGCAGTGTGTGTGATTTTATGCCATTCTTTAGTGTCTCGGCTGACGATGGACACACTTCTGTGGCAGCCTCCTCCTTTAATTTTCTAGGGACAAAAAAACCAACAACCCTGATGATGAATGAGAAACTTCACTTTTCTTTTCACAGTTATTTGCAACAATTATTGCACTTGAAATTAAGTTGTTGGCAGTTAAAAAAGACACATTGTAGCACATTATTGAAGATATTATCTAACTAAAGACTTTAGATAAATTAGTAATATCAGCGTCAATGTGAGCATAAATGCTTTTGAAATATTGAGCGATGATCTGCAGGTAGCAGATTATTTTGGAACAGGATGATAACGGATTTGCACTGAGACTCTTTGAATGTTTTCCATCATAAATGCTAATAGCAGAGAATCAAATGCATACTAATTACACCACTCTTTTGAGTGTGGTTTAATGCCTGTAAATGTTTAGTACAAAGCAAATATTTATTTGATCTTCATTTACTCTTCAGTCTGCGTAGGTGTATGCGTGCGCTTGAATGTGTAACAGGTGTGCACCTGTTATGCCTCCTGCATGTGTTCACAATGCACTCCAGCATACTGTTAGCACATATGGGATGATTAGCCGGAGTGTGAATGTGCACCGGTGTGTATCTGTCTGAGTGTGTGTCAGTGTGTGTTTAGGAGTTAAGGGCACCACCACAGGACATGGACTGTCCCAAACAGGATGGGCGCGTAATGTTTTGACTTCCCCACACACCCTTCCTGTACACTCATACAGTAGCAACTTTTTGCTTAAATCAGGACTGTATACAGACATGCGCACAAGCACACACACACACTTGCGTATAGTATGCATGCAATATTTCTTAAATCTACTGCCTGGGTGTGGTGGGTTGACACATTCACTGCTTAGTCATGGTTACTTGTTTAAGTAATGGACAAATCTAAGCTTATTCTACTGTTGTGATGACTGTACTGCAACCATCGCCCCAGATAACAAAGTCAGCTAAAATGTAAAGTGTGATATACAGCATATTGAACACACAAGCATTTTGGCAAGCATGCTCACACACCCAAATAATCTGAGTGCACAGCAGTTTGCATAAGTTAGACTGGATTTATGCACATCGGCTGTTTTTGTCCATCATTTGGTGGAGTTGAGAAGCAGCAGAGGCGTCCACAACAAAACAAAAGGTCATCAATCATTGTGGCAAAACAATGGAACATCTGTGTTCGCAGGTGTGTCAACCATATTTGTGTTCATGCGGCGGTATGGTCACATATGTGTTTATATGATCTGTTGGATATGTGTGTGTGTGTGTGTGTGTGTGTGTGTGTGTGTGTGTGTGTGTGTGTGTGTGTGTGTGTGTGTGTTTGTATCACTGAGCCTGGATGACAAAGAGATTCTCATGTAGCCAGTTGACATTTTAGCTCAGCTATGACTCACAGGGATATCACACCATATCAATCACATAAACACACACAGTCACACACAACCACAGACACACACACACACACACAGAGTCCTTTCTTAATCCACCATTATTGTTCTTTCCCTTCGTCTTCCTTTCCCTTCTGTCTCTCTTTCTTTCCCTGATTCATACTCCTCCCATCCCCCTCTCATTCTCTCGCTCCCTCCCTCCGTCTATTATTCACTAATTTTCTTTCATTCTCTCCCTCTCTCTTTCTTTCTCTCCTGCAGTGTTGCCAGTTGGCAGAGTGCCAGGGAATGCTGATATCAGCTGGTAGATTGGGCCCTGCCAACATGGCGAAAAGCAAAAATGAGAAAGGAGGCAGACAGTGGGAAAGAAAGAAAGAAAGAAAGAAAGAAAGAAAGAAAGAAAGAAAGAAAGAAAGAAAAAAAGAAAGAAACATACAGTGCAGTTACAAACTGGGCAGCATAAAAAAAAAACATTGTCAGAAGCCATGTGAATGAAAATGATTTAATGTGATTGCCAGCACGGTGTTGAAGGGGGAAAGAAAAATAGGGTAAAGAGACAGACGTGTTGGAACATAGAATAGGAGAGAAATCAGAGTGGTGGAGTGGCAGGCTGGGGCATAACATGAAGAGAGAACAACAGATTTAAAAATAATTTGAAAAGTCAACACACAGACATATGCATCCAGACAAACAGAGAGAGATACAGAAAGGGGGGAAAACTGGCTATCTAAATGTATCTGCAGCAGTGTTATGTCTGATGGCATTATCATATGAATATCACCATCACAATGCATTGTTCTACCGTGACGGTGGCTGTCGCCAACCACCGGCCCTGTCATGCCAATAAAGACAATTTGGATAGATGGAGAGAAGGAGATAGGGTGCAGCAAAGGATGCAGGGAAGGGGGTTGGGGCGACTGAGGGACAGAAATCAGATTGAAATTAGGTGGTGCAGGAGCACATAAAAAACAGGTGTAAATGAAACAAGAAAAGCAGTGAAGAACCAGCCAACTAAACCACCTCTGTCATGTCTATACGCATTATCGCCAAATGCTATTCCTTCCCAATCTGCAAATTTAGGTACTTTTTTATTGAATTGCACACAAATGGATCATGCAGGTGGTCAACAAGGTGTTAACTGTCAGTTTTGAAGGATGTGAATACTGTATGAATAAGTGGTCCGCATGTGGTAGCATAGAGAAGGGCAAATCTTATTTTAAAAAACACATAAAGGAAATGCATTTTTAATGTCAGGTGCAAATGTGATCCATCTAAATCATACAGTCTGTCTTAACGTGAGATGGAGAAAAAACATTTATTAAACTGGATTTTCCCTGTTCCCTTTCAGTGCTTTTTCTCCCCTGCTTTTACGCTGACACTGAAATTTGCAGTGAACATGCAGCAGTGTACCAGCACTGCAATTCACACAGTAATGACAGCTTAAAGCATATCGTTGTTGTGTTAAGTATTGCCATGATGTTGCCATTACAGTAATTGCAGTGTAACTTTGCAGGCACTGAGATAGCCGACTTGAAGTCTGGAATTACCTTGATTGAAAATTAGTTTTTATGACAGGACAGAGGTCAAAATGCCAACTTTCTTTTTTTAGTCCCCCAAAATTAGCATTCTTTAAATACTGATAACTACACTGTGCTACTTGTGTCACAAGGTGTGTGTAGAGGAAGGGGGGGGTTGCTGAGTCATACATCACATCCATGATAAATAGTTGCCAAGGGAGTAGGAGCACAATATGTTCAGACAAGTTTATTTTTGGGGGGGTTTGATGTCATTGTGTAAATATCCACTGAGTGGTACAGTTTTACTGTGAACGCAGTTAGTTCAGGTTGGTACATGCCAGCACGCTACACACCATAATTGTAAATGTGATGGTGTGAACATTATTCACTTTGTGTTTGTAATAGTGTTGTGTGTGTGGGCAGGAAGTGCTATATCTGTCCAGCTTTACGTTAATGATGTGAGTCTAAATGTGTGTTATGGGCTGGACATTTAAGGACACCAGCAGTATTTCAAAAGAAAAACCTTTTGAGAAGAGATGGAAAAAAATAAGCATCAATTTCTGTGGCATAAATATGTTTCTTACTCCTTGCATGCTCATCTCACGACCTGTACAATTTCTTTTATGTAGGGAACCGCTGGCCTATCGGGACACTGAAGAGTGAAAAGCATGTGCTACCTAAATGTTTGTAGTACCTTTAGTACCTGTATGTGTGTGTTTGTTGCACACATCCTCCTTCATGTACCTAAAAATAGGCAGACACCTTCAAGGTTTCAGGCCTCAGACCTTAGGGCTTAAAGTAAAATGTGTGTCTGCAGGCTATGTATGTCTTTGTGTGTGTACTTCAGTGAATCCTCACAAGTGTATATCTTTCTTCCAGCTCTATTACTCGAACTCCCATGTGATGAAGTGTGCGCGAGGTGAGGTGTCCTTCGGGGATAAGTGGGTGTATGAGAGTCTGACCGCAAAAAATGTGTATGAAAGAGAGGATGAGGGGGGTCCACTCTCTGTGCGGTACAGTATAATTTAGCCCTGTGGTTTTTATCGCATGGTCACGTGGCGAACTTCCCCACAGACAGTATTCATTTCCTTTACTTCACCTTTCCCTGAACCCCCTGCTTCACTCCTTGTTTCACTCCAACTTTCTCTGGCTCGCGCTCTCCCTTCCCCTCATCTTCAGCTGATAGTGATAAGGGGAAAAGTCTTCCACCATGCCTCCACCACTAGCTGTGAAAATTAGAGTAGCGGATTCCTTGTACAGATAATACTAACTTTCGTGTGTCATTTTGGTTTAAGAATGGTGGCAAAAAGTGCCATCTAAGGGCTTACGTCTCCCTCAAAAACAAAACTACAGGCTTTCATGGTGCTGTTGGAGGAAAAGCGTCCTTCAAATGGCTACAGACTGACATGAGGCTGACCTTTTGATAGATATTTCGTGAGCCAGATGAAGAAACAGTTAAAAGCAATGACGCGAAAATGATACATTTTACCCCTAGACTCTCAATCTGATCTATCTTTTGATAGCTCCTGGGAGGCCACCAGCAACATTTAGTGAAAAAGTGAAAGAAAACCCTTTCATGTGCCACTTTCACCTGCTCCTGTTCTTCCTAACCTTGCCACTTAAATTCTTCTCTCTCTCCCTCCACTCTCCATCTCCTCTAAAGCTGTTGCTCCTGCTCTTGCTGAATGAATTCCTCCTCCAGCGGAGAACACGAGCCGATACTTGCGGAGCGTCGAAAGTGGGAGCGACGCAGCGGTGCCAGATCTGAGCGAGTGAATCTGAGCAGTGGAAACATCACAGCATCTCGGCAGAGAAACGAGGCTCTTCCTCCAAGTCATACAGGCCGTGCTGCGTCTAAACCAATGAGTGGAAGCGCTGACTGATTCGTCTGAGTCAGGATTAAAAGACTGAGGCCTCTAAAAGAAGAATGGGTTAGGAGAATGCAAATGTCATAAGCATATCACTGGATGTGTTCTTCCTAAAAGGCTTTTCTGTGCACATTGATGATCACCTGCGAGGGCTGAGAGAAAAGAAGCAAAGGGACGTGGCAATCATGCATCCCACAAGCGAAACAAATGCCTCCATGATTCTTTATCTTCTAATAAAAAGTCTAAATGTGCACTGAAACCTGTCAATCAAAATATAAACAGTCAGATCCAACTTGGATTGAAACTAATTTCAAACCCTTTCTTTAGCAATAACCACCCGCTCCTCTGACGTGTTCTTGAGCAAGATGCCGACTACCCACAATCGCCAGGGATGCTGACCCTACACTGTGACCTCTTTGTGGAATATGTTTGTCACTTAAATCAGACATTGGCGCCCCTATAGAAAGAAAACAAAAACTGTTAACACAGGTTAATACTTTACCCTTTACCCTGGGGAAATGTGCTAAGCATATGTTCTCTTTCTTATTAATACCCTGCTTCATGCACCCTTTTACGTGTCAATATTTATATCGACACCTCTTGCTGTAATCCGGGGTGATGCACCTTGCACAAGAGCACCTTGGCATACATATATATGAGGTTGGAAAGTAACTTCTGTCCATGGATTTGACCCTAAAGTTGAGAGTATAATCATATCGAGCTTGTTTGCCGTGTCTGACCACGGTGGAAGGCAAAATCGTTCATAGTTGTTCCGTATAGCAGCTTGAAAAGTCTGCCGTCACGGACAGGGGCGAGACGACAGTGATCCTTTAAATATGGGAATATCAGTGCACACTTTTGGACTGACTTTCCTAGAAGGCATTTGTAGTGTTGCACACGGTTGTGCAGATGAAAAGTGTCAAATATAGTTATGTAAAGAATGGGGAAAAAAGACCATGAGGGAAGTTCAAAACTACCTTACTTCTCACCTCCACAGATCTGGCCAACGGCTACATGAAGTGGGCACACTTGTCAGATTTTCAGTTTCAGAAAGCCACAGAAATTGTCGAATGTAGCAACACAGGAAAGGTGTGGGTTTCAGACACTGCTCCAACCACCCAGCAAGCTCTTTGGTTGGAGGACACTGATGCCTTAATATCTTTAACCTTTAGTCTTCATCTGCTTACCATCTCTTCATGATCGGACCACTGCGGCTCTCTCTTTTGCTTGACCTGCTGTTTTAAATCACATCGGGCTCTTTCTGCCGGCACTGTGATCTCACTGCTGTGACCAGTGAGATTGCTTTTCTACCAAAATTATGATTTCCCACAGTCAAAACACACACACACACAGGAGGGAGAGGAAAAGTGAACCTACCTGTCCACCTCTATTGTGAAAATCAGTTTGAAACTGGTGAAACTCAGTACAAGTGGCACAAGTGGCGTACTATTTAAGTAAGACCCTAATGCTCTAAATACACACTAATCCCGAGCAGCCAGCAGAACTCTCAACAGTCTCAAAATGTCACAATGCAGTAGATTCTCCCTAACTGAGGGCAAGCAGGTGCCTCTCCCGCAGCGCACTAATGACCCAATTATATCAATCAGAAGCCTTGATTGGTGCTACACTCCTCTCCCTTTTACACTCTCTCTCTCTCTCTGTCTCTTTCTCTGTCACATACAATATCTTCCCCAAGAGCCACCTGGATGGGGTGTATGTGCCCCCTCAAGTACAGTACAGTATGTACAAAGATGGGGAGGAGGCGGCTTTGATAGTCGCAGAGGAGGAGGAGGAGGATACTACTTGAGCACAACAGACAGAGAAGGGTCTGAATGAAGTAAAACCATTAGACGCTTTTTTAACACAGGACCAGTGTCTCATGTTCATTAGTACAGTAGGTTCCTGGGGAGTATTTGCAATGTGAAATCCTCATCTTGTATCAAAAGGTAGACAACCTGTAGGGGTGGTGGGGGATACTTTTCCAACAGAGATGTGGTTCTTTTTATGTTTTAATATTATGTGTGGAGGTCTTGTTAGTTTCTGGCAAAGGCTGGATGGTGATCAGATTTATGTAGCCTCTTTTAACATCACTAATAATAAAAAGTCACTCAATTATGCAACAAGAATGTATACAGTTTTCAGGATTTACTCTTTATTTTTTCAAAGGCAATATATGCTTTCAACTAAAAGAGGATTTGTTAAGATGATCTCTAGTTAAGGCTTATTTGATTTAGAGAATATAAAATGCCCACATTAAAAGATGAAGTAAACAGAGTTTCAGGACGCTCCATAACCCCCCTATTTATAGGACAAGCCAGCAATGTCAACCTACTTCCACTATGCACATGCTCTCAAAAGTGTGACATTTTGGGTGGATAAAAAAAATAGGGCATTTCAGGATCTCTAAACATATTCCACTGGATATGGAAAAGCCGACAGGAGTGTCTTTGGTCAACCCAGATGACACGTCTGCGCCTTATCTCATGAGGAATTTCCTCCTCGCCCCTATGATGTGCGTCAATAACGTGCAACCATTTTCAGTCGCTCTTTCCCCTCTTCTCTCTCGCGGCCATCTCAATTAGAGGCACATTAATGAAATAAATAACCATCAACAAACAATGCACTAATAAACACCCCCACTAAAACGAGATTAACCCTGCCCGCAGATGGTGTCCGCGCACAATCCCGCTTCCAAAAAATGCGATTAAAAATCATGAACAGTGAGACGTAGTTTTTAGAAGTCGGGGGTGGCGTGTGTGTGTCATGTCAGCCTATCTATCGCTCTCTCCCCTGCTCCATTTTGTTCTTAAATTTTCTATACAAAAGATTAAGGGAGGGGAAAAGACGAGTGAGCGAGCAGGCAGAGGACGGGAGGAAAAAAAGTGCCATCATGGATTTCATCTTGAATCCTCTGCCAATCTCCCAAAACCGACATCAGTCCCAAAAAAGCGACATTGTGTCCAAAAACGCACAATTTTCAACCGCAGATGAAAAACCGGTAACTTCTCTGCACAGAATACAATTTGGCAACACGCGTTTTCCTCTTACACACGGCTACAGCGTTGCATGCCACACTTGCTATGCTACTTTCTGAGCTTGTAGTTAAGACACTGGAGGTGATGTTAGGACAACTAAACCGTTTGTAGTAAACATCGTAGTAAAAGGTGGTGAAAGTATACCCTTTATAAAACACTGTTAAACCCTGTGGATGCGTTTTTGCGCACATCCCAGATGAAAGTGGCAGTGCTTATCTCGAAAACAATGCACTACACAATGCCTAATGTGTGTCCAACAAAAGAATTAGTCAAGCTAATCGCATCTACCCACAAATTGCGCTTTGTATATCAACTTGCTAACATGCAAAAATCCACTTTTACGCCTGGACAATATGTCTACGGCTTATCGAAATCCTCCGTTACGCACCGAGAACTTGTGCCTCTTGTCGTAAAAGCTACTTTTTTGGTCAAACGTCGTTTTTCGGAGAGGTTAAAAAGGGATAAGGGAGACGGGGTCATACCGCTGCCTCGTTTCAAAACTGGTTTTCTCGCGTGGGTAGAAATAACTGCTAGCTAACACAACTTGGTTAAAGTTACGCGAATTTAAAAAAATACATCTTTAACCACTCCCGAGTGACTTTTCGTGCACTTGCGACCATTTTAAAGTCGCGTTTCATTTCGAGTTGACTTGCCGAATCGGCTTATTTAAAACGTTACGCCGAGTGTTTTCTGAATTAGGTATGTGGGGAAACAGTGCATTTCTCCGGGTTTTTTTGTCATGTCACGGGCTATAGGAGGGATCGGAGGCTACATGCATGTCGGCCACGCGCGCACATACACCGGCTTACATACATGACACACACGTAAAGTGGTCCGGAGCGCGCGGTTACAGAGCCTACATACATACATATCCATATACATACATGCTTCATGCCGATCACTCGCAAGCAACCACACGCCCGCGCACATACACACACACTCACACACACACGCACACAATCCCAACTGCAAATAAAAAGCGGAGTAGCCTGACAAATAACACACAACAACAACTATATTGGCTATTATCCCGTGTGTTGCTAGTGGAGGAAAAAAGGCAACAACAGTCGCAATAAATGAAACAATTTTGGATGTTTCATCACCTGTGTTTCATGCCACCATGCATAAAAGTGTATATGTAAACATAGTGGTGGATCAAAATTAAACTAGATAAATTAAGATATAGGGTATATGTTGAAAGTAAAGACTCAGTGTACTTACGGGAGAGGCGGCGAGGAGATTAATGACACGACACGTCATGATTACGTTTCACTTGAATTAAATACATTACGAGTTGGGAAAAAAATGGAAATCAGGGTTGTATACAAGCATACGCCGTTTCCCCCTCCCTCCTCCCTCCGTTTGGTCACCCTCTTCTCTCTCTCTCTCTCTCTCTCTCACTCTCTCCTCCTCCTTGTCCTCCTCCATCTCCCTTTCTTTTCCTTCTCCCTTTCTCTGCTTTCTTCTTGCGTTTTTCCCATTTATTGTACAGGAGTGGGTGAATAGGGAGAAGCAGAGGAGAAGTGGGAGGGAGAGTGATGTAGGTTGGAAATGTTAATTATAATCTCAGCACGGGCACCATTTTACAACGCTGTCATCTCTTCACATTTGTATCCTAAATATGGCATCTGGGGTGGCGGGTAGCTGACAGTTTGGAGGGACGTTTTTTTTGGTGGAGGAAGGAGAAGAAGAAGAAGAAGAAGAAGAAGAACACGAAGAAAAATAAGAAGAAAAATAAGAAGGGGGGAAAAAAGTTTCACACCAACTGAAGTGTGTTTTAAAAGTGATGACAGGAACGAGAGGCAGACTAAATGTTGTGGTAAGCCACCCCGGAAGCACATGGCCACTTACAGGATGAGAAGATACTAAGTGCACATACTTGCATGCAGGGGTTCCCAACATAAGGTCCGGGGACCACCAGGAGTCCCTGAGGTGGTTTGCAAGGGGTCCCCAACCAGCAAAAATAGCAACAGTGGGAAAGGCAGAGTAAAAGTACAGTATGACTTTGGGAAAAATACTCTTTACAAAATAAAAGCATGCATGCAGTCAAAATTTGACTTCATTTGTATACAGCCCAGGAAAAGTATTTATAGTTATACAACTTAGTAATATAGTCATTATATTGTGCTCTATGTAAATAATGGCTTCTCACGCACTTTTGTAGACGGCGGGGCCCGTTTTTTTTCAGTTGACAATGATTTAATTATCACAGGTGCACATTCACTCCAACCCATGTACCCACATCAACAAAATTTGCATAAAATATCCATTGTGTCATCTTATGTGTCCTCCTATTAATGGGGTGTGGTTTCGTGTGCCTCCCCGTGCTTAAACATGAACATTTCTACACAGCTATATATAGACAATTTTGGCCAGTTGAAGGTAGAAAAACTCCTAAACAAATTGGCAGATGCCATCTCCTTAAAAAGTTATGGCTAATGTGTTTGAAAAATTCACAAATTCAGCAACATCCTCATCCCTTTGCAATGATGTTTCTGACCACCTGATAAATTTGAGTCCAGTACTCACTCTCATTTTAGCTCTGTAGATGACCAGCTTATAAGAAAACTATTTCAGTCTTCAGAAATTTGACTGTCTTTACCAGCTAGTTGCTAATTTGTCTGTCTGCCTTTTGGTTCTGGCAAGGTAGTGTGCAGCGGGTTTATCAGAGCTTTTTCCTTTTAAGGTAAAGGTCAGGTCAAACGGCACTGACTGGAGAACCTACCTAAAATGTTTTTGATGTTGGGGGAAAGCGGAGCACCCAGAAAAAACCCACGCAGACACGTGGGAGAACATGCAAACTCCACACAGAAAGGCCGGGACGTCAGGGGTTCGAATCCGGGACCACAGTGTCATCCACTAGGCCACCATACTGCCTTGCTGAAAACGTCTGCCTGCAGTTGTCAAACACAACTGACGCAAACCTGCCCATCCTCACCAGAAAAACACCTGTATAGTTTATATTGTGCAGAAGCTTTTAATGACCCATATTTATGTTCATTGTTAGGCCGTGACTTCTGGTGGGTGTATAATGGGAGCATATGAGAAAGTCAGGTGATTGTTTAAAAATTGACAAAGTCCATGTAAGGAGGTGGTTGGGGTGGATAGATGGGTCAAACCAATTCAGGACTTTTATTCCGGAGACCAAGATGGGAAACCATGTCACCTTTGACTTATTTAGTTTCTAGTTAAAAGGAGTTCCTCACTTACATGAGTTAAGTCTTGTGACTCACGCAACTTACTTATTTTCAGTCAAACTACAATCTTTTCCTAACCAATCGAATAAACCCTAATTATTACACAACATTAATTAATGTTTAACATCATGTAATGTATATGAGTTACATAAAGTACGTAAGGTCCGGTACGCCTCTCACTTGAATGGTACTTCCCAACCATCATATACAGTATCTTGTTTTGGGGAGCTATTTTGTTCTTCAGGTATGAGGACTTGTTGAACCAAACAGTAAATGTGCAAAAGTTTGTCTGCTGCTGGTTTCAAGTTTCCACATCAGATTTGTGTAAGTATCATACTTAACCATGCTTGGCCTACTAGTGGAAAAACTGGCTGTAAATTCAGATGTTGGATGAGCACAGAGAAATCTTTCCTCTTCAGCAGATGAATGTGAAAAGTCAAACTCTGCACATAGGCCTACATTATTCTGCACAGGGAAGGTCAAACAGCTACAGACAAATGTACAGACAATAAGAGTCTTATCCACCAACTTTATATCTGATTCAGCTAGAATCTGGTAGAGTGTATATCCACGTTCTTGATATGAGTGATCTAGATTTGGGACACATAGTCATATTAACTTGCAATGGAATTTGAATCCTGTTGTCATTTGTTGTTATAAAAAAAGGTCTTTCAACAAGTTGGCTCTTGATTTAACTCAAATATTTTCATTAGACCTTGGGCTTTATCTGATCCATCCATTTTAAAGTCTCAAGTGCAGAATTCAACACAGACTTTGTTTTTCCTCCGACTCGTTCTTGCATTCCATCATCTGTGTAAGTGGCCTGCATGAGTGCTGTTCTGTATAAGGGCAAACGACAACAACGAAAAGCAGAGAGTCAAATCTACAGTACGTGGGCCAGGATGCGAGTGGAGTGATGAAGCCCACACGCCTCTTCCACCACCTCTCAGCCTTTATCGAAGAGAGTGAGATACAGAACAGACTGAACAACAAAAAAGCCAGTTGAATAGCCTGTTAAGTAATAATTACAGAAATGTTCACTTCTCTCACTTTTAAATTCTTTGACTTAATTATATTTAACATTTAAAAAATCATTATGCAACATTTTTACCTTAAAGTAACTGCTTCAAAATCCAACACATTCTTGCTCCAAACTCATCACATATGATCAAGACCCTGTCCTTGACATATGGTCAAGGCCCTGGGTACCCATTTTGTGTAATTTGGGAGGTGTACGCCTCCTCGGTTAAGTTATCAATAATAAATATGCAACATCTTGTTAGAATTTCAAAATTCAACTAGTGGTTAACATTGTGAAACGTCTCAATCCACTTCACCATCCACTTCAACCACCTCTTCACTCTGACTTTTCTGTTATTTATATCCTACACCGGCTTTTAGCGTTCATAAGTGACACTATCCCCAGTGCTTATAAGTGCATTACAAATGGACGCCAAGGGGTTTAGATCATTCGTCCATATGTGGCAACTTTGGAGTGAGAACCGATTGCAAAATAATTTTTATGGTACACTAACTTGTAACGGCTGTTCTGGCACGATGTGCCTAACCAACTATGGGTCTTCAGCTCCACTTGTTTGGAGAATAGTGACAAATGAGACAAGACGGTTGGAGAAACGATATATACTGGAGTGGAGTATTTCTGAAGGCCGGGCCTCACTGAGCACTGTCCAGAAACACCACTTGATTTTGATGTAATTTTGTGATTTACGGATTTTCCTGATCGACAGATTGTTGTACTTGTTTCTAAAATAACCGCCAACTGCTGCTAACTGTAGCTGCCAATAGCTGCTTAGCTCAGTTATCCGTGCAGCTGACTCTGCCTTGAATGGAAGCTCAGAGCACCGGGGAAAGTGTTGGTCCTTATACCGCTAGCACAGGAGCTTTGGACCGCAGGTCACCCCCCCGCCACCCTACTCCGAAACCGTAGGGGTTCCAAGTTGCAAAAATACCTGTTCTTACATAACGTTGCTTTAAATGAGATGTGCTCAAAGCACGAGGTGTGGAGGAAAATGTTGCTTGGGAAATTCAAATGTCTTTGCTGACGCAGAACATCTCCTGGATCAGCCATTGTAAGCCAGCTATTGTGTAGCTATCTGAGAGTGACTGACTAAGTCTGTGGCATATGTGCAGTGCATGCTTGTCTCAGTGTGTGTACATAGTAAATCAATGTGTGTGTATGAGTGTGTATGTTTGGGTGAGCACAATTTGCATGTCAGCAGCATATATGTGTATACAAGTGCACATATTTATGTGTTGTCTGTCTGCTGATGTGTAACTGTAATGTGTGTGTGTGTTGTGTCTGTCTGGTTTGTGTGTTTCCCCTTCGCACTCTTGTTTGTGTTTGTGTGTATGCTCACGGTACATATGTGTACGTGTTTGCTGCTGCCACAATGGCATCATCACCCGCCCCTGACGCTTTGATTGTTTTCTCCGCCGCAGCAGAAATGCACCAATTAATATTCAGAGAGTGAGTGAGACAGACACACACACACGCACACACACACACAAAACCCAAAAAAACAAAACAACAAAAAAAAAAAACAGCCGTGAGGGAGGGAGACGGGGAGGGAGGTGTGATGGAGGGAGGAGTGGGGGGGGGGAGAGATGGCACAGAGAGAGGGAAAGAATTGGGGAGATGAAATGAAAGATGAGGAAAGTGTGAGTGTGTGTGTGTTAGAGAGAGAGAAAGAGGGAGAGAGAGATGGAGTGAGATAAGGGTGGAGGGGGCGTAGATAGAGGGGATGAAATCTGATAGATGTTTGAGTAAAACAAGAGGAGAGAAAGAAAGGAGCGAGGGATGAGGCTAGGGAGGAGGGGATCAATATGTACATATTCAGTGAGATATGGTGGGAAATCAATTGAAAGGAGGGGAGGGGGAATTGATTGGGGGGGAGGGGGTGGGGGGTCGCAGGGAGGGAGGGAGTAAGGAGACGACGGAGGAGGAGGAGGAGTGCAGAGGTGGAGTGATATGTGGCTACGGCTGCTGTCCTTTTTGTCGCAGTGTCAGGGTATTGATACTGTAATACACTCCCACCCCCCACCCCACCCCCCATACAGACACCCCACCACCACCCCATCACAATGCTGCCGTGACAACGGCTGTCGCGGCGACGCCTACTGGCACAATGCAGCCACAATACAGAGGGCACTGAAGCATCACACACACACACTCAGAGAGACGGAGAGAGCAGAGCAGGCCAGAGAGGAAGAAGAAAAAAGAAAGGGGAGGGGAAATATAAAGAGGGAGAGGTGGAGATTAAGAGGGGAAGGGAGTAAAATGGATGGATAGAAAGGGGAGAGAAAGAGAATAGGGATGGAGATGGTGATGGAGATGGAGGGGAAAGAGGGAGGGGAAGCGTAGGGGACGTGGATTGATGGAGAGACAGGAGCGAGGGAAGGAAATAGGGAAGGAGGGAGGAAGAGGGGTGGAGGAGAGATATGGTGGGATAATATTACATGTGTAAAATGCCGGAGGGTGTCTGCCCATAGGAACATGTTTAATGGCTTTTCCGATTGCAGGGAAGGTTGTTTGAGGTACTTTTTTTTGACAGAGTGATGTATGCACTGCATGTGTGCAAACAACAAGGCCTTTATGGTGTAATGTGGATCCATCCACTTATGTTTTTATATTTATATACCTGGGTCTAGACATTGTGTTTAAATATGAGCAACTACGTGTGTGGAGGGCTTATTCAATTAATTTTCAATTCAATTCAATTATATTTATATAGCACCAAATCTTATAAGATGATTTTTTTGTTGGAAATTTAGGATATAATAATCAATCCATTGTATGGAGTTATTTTCGAGAATCTTAATATGTATTGCATATCGTTGCTGTCCTGTGAAAACCATGTATCTCCAAAATGTCAGCGCTGTTTTCAGCTTTGTGACAACGCATTTTTCTGCTCATAATGTGTTTTGAAATGGTTTGCTTTGCTTAAGAAGTGAGTGAATCTTCTCAATCCGTAAGGCAACATACACTCCTTCAGTTTATCTGAAAATTGTGTTTGCGTGGTCCTCTTTTAGAAGCGACGACACGCTGATGTATCCATTATGATGGTATTTTGTCACATCTGCTTGGTTCATCCTTCGTTCTCTTTATATTGGATCGATTTCATTATATTTTAAGTCTGGCTTGTACCACATGTTCTGCAGCCTGAAATATAGATTTCTGGTCAAATAAAGTGGACAAATTATTGATGAATTTGATGCAATACTGTGACAGTAAAATACACACAAAAGATGCTTTAAATCAGTGTTCACAGGTTTCGGTGGCAGATTGATCCTCACTGCTTTAAATCACTGGTGTTAAACTTGTATTCACAGCAGAAAAAAACCCAACTAAAATAAAAGAACACACACTAGCTGCTTTGACCTCCCTTTGCCAAAATGTCTGCGCCGGCATATTACTGTATCTCCCCTCAACATGCACTCTCATTTACAAAAGAAACGCTTGGCTGGCTGCCTATAAGTCAGTTTATCCGCGTGAGATGACCAACGTCCCTCTTTTTCTTTCTCTATTTTTTCCCTCACTATCTCATACAGTGTGTGTGTGTGTGTGTATGATCTATAGTTCCCTGCCTCCCCTTCTCCCTCCCTCACCCCCTCCTCCCTCCCTCACCCTAACCCTTCTTAATATGATGTAAAAAGCTAATCGCATGCAAATGTCTGTTGTCCCGGTAACCGGGCCTGAAAAATCCCTTTGATGTTTCCCCCGACTCATTCTCTTCACGTTCTCTTTGTTCGCCACAGTCTCGCTGCTTTGTCAACATCCCCCCTTTTACCCCGCTCGCTCTCTCTCCTTCATCCATTCTGCAGCTCTCTCGGCCCTCTCTTAGTTCTCTCCTTTGGAAAAAAAAGTTCTAACTCTACTTTGTGTCTCCCTCTTTCTATAAGCCCCCCTCTCTATTCTTCCTCTCCCCCTCGTGCTCCTGCTCTCCCCTTGGCTGTGCCTCTCTGTCTGTCTGCCCCTTCGCCCTCGCTCATTTCCCATCATTCCCACCTACTGTCTCCTGTCCTTCTCCTCTGTCGCTCTCTTTCTCTCTCTCCCTCATTTCTGCCCCTTCCTGTTCCCCCTCCCCCCCCTCTTTGCCCACCCTTTATCTCTCATTCCTCTCTCTATGTCCCTCACATGCACAGATGGACACACACACTCGTGCTCTCGATCTGCCCTCCCTCCTTCAGAGAATTTGATCCCTGGAACTATTTGATATGGCGCTGCACTGTAGTTATCTAATCATTCTGGTTTTTTTGTGAAGCCTGGTGGAAGCAGCAGCACAGCTGGCTTTCAGAGGAGAGACCTTGCACGTTACAGCAAGTTTGGGGTTATGAGGTTACAGGCCTCGTTTTGAGGTTAGACCTGCTAAAAGGTTCAAGTGTAACCTCTAACCCCCCCCCCCCAACAATTCCCTCTGAGAGGTTTGAACTTGCATCCAGTTTTAATTCGACACAGAAAAGTATAAAACAGTACAAATATCAAGTAAGCAGAACATGCATTTCGAACATTCCACATTCCTTCCACAAAAAATGTAAACATCAGGCAGAGTTTGTCATAGCAAAAAGAGCAAGAGAAAAGTTTCTATACATTAATACTGCCCTGCCCTGGCATACAAAAGTTCTGCATATGACAATCTATACTGCAGTAAGAATGAAAGATGGTGTTCATTACATTGCTTCCAATATAACGCAATGTACCAAACAGCTAAAGGCTATGAAGTATACAAGACTTCTCCAAGCCAACAAATTACATATTGATTACGAAAACAGCTCAATAGTCATTTGTGATTTTTGAATTGGAATGCAGATATGAAACGTGCTAAATCTGATAACGGTGACGAACTGCTGCTACTGTCTGCAGACAGTCCGCTGCTGCTGGCTTTCGCTACCTGATGGTTTCATATTGTACCTTAAGCATGTTATGGTTTGATAGTCATAAACATGGATGATGGATGATTGGTTTTATTGACTGTGCTTGGTATTATGTCATCATATGAAACCTTTTTTTGGCTGCATTGTAACATGAAATGACAAGTTATAGATATGGTTTATATCATTTTGTACACATTCAGGACTCATTTAATTTTCTCATATATTTTTTTGTTCTGAGAGTTTGAATAAAATCCACCAGTGTTATTATTAATAGAGCCACTTGTGAGTCTTGCAGAGTCGGAGAGGTTAAGTTGCTTTTCTGGAAGTGGAAGTTATTTTCATTGCAGGTTCCATTAACTTTGAGATATGCTATCTTAATGGGAAAGTTCTACATTTTGGGAAATAGGCTTATTTGCTTGAGTGATAGATGAGAAGATTGATACCACTGGTCAATATGAAGCTAACTTAATCTTACTTAGCACAAAGACTGGATGCAGAGGGAAACCGCTAGCCTAGCACTGTCTTAAGGTAACCAAATCTGCCTACCCACTACAAAAATTAGTTTAATCCAAAAAAACTTAACACATAACTGGTGTCCAGGAAGATTCTGTGCCCGGCCAACAAATAGTCTAGCTCCTTAAACAATAACTTGTCCTTTTTCCTCCACGGTTTTTGATAACGCATTAAGCAAAGTCAGCAATGTTAACTACTGCGCTTAAGATGTGCTGGTAATTGGGGTTTTGAGCTAAGCTAACCAGCTGCAGTGGTATCACCCTACTCCTCTAGCTCCATTTTCCAAAATGTCAAACTATTTCTTTAAGATTTAAGATAAAGCAGACCCCTGACATCACGACTTCAACATCTCAAACATTTTATATTTTAGGAAATAGGCTTTAGACGATATCACTTATCTTATGGCCACAAGCACCAAACCAGTAAAACCAGAATATAGCACACTGAACAGATCCACCTTTCTCCATTTTATGGAGAAAACATTCCAATCAGAAAAGCTTAGTCTAAATGCAACAATAATATCACTTTGTACACAAATCTACATTGCACAGACACCCATTTTATACCTTTGGCATGTGGAATATGGCATCTTATATTAAAAAGGTATAGTATTAAATTCATTATCAGCACTTCTTGAATCATAGTTCAGTACACTGAAGAACTTTTTTAAGGCACCAAGCAGACTAAAGACCATGTCGCCCTTAAAACCTTGCCACTGTGTTAATACAACATAATTAGCTTAAACAAACACAGTAACACAATGTATATAGCAGTCGGATATGATACTGTAAGACAACCCCGTTTATCATCAAGGCAATGCTTACTGTCTGCTTCCTGTGGTTGATTTAGCCACTGTACCAGGCTCTAAAATGGCCTCTGTGAGTGCGTGAGCACGTGAATGGGAATAGTGCTCCACTGTCTTATAACAATAAGAATGACTGCATGTGTTGAGGGACACTGTGTGTGTGTGTGTGTGTGTGTGTGTGTGTGTGTGTGTGTGTGTGTGAATGCTCACACCACCCCTGCCTCATTTACATAGATGCAATCACACCTAGCCTATGCCACACATTTTTACACAGGCAGGAGAGAAAAAAAGCCTACAGTACTCAATTCATCGTTCTGAAAATGACAAAGAACATAAAACATTCTAAATCTGCAATTCTACGGTGGATTTACGCCCTGTGTATCACTTCCTGTTTATTATCGGTTGCTGGAGCATGTGATGTGTACAGTCAGCCAGCCAGGCAGTCAGTGGTTCAGACCAAGTGGTTTGGCCTAGTGGGGAGCCGCGGGGCAGACAATGGCCGCACTGTGTGGCTGAAGTGCCTTTGGTGTCAATGACTCTGCCAGCAACTGAGACTGGCAGATCCAAAATGGCGGAGTGCAGAGAGCCCCGCTGGTGCTTGTCATGGTTTAAACAGGGCAGTTTTGATTCTTTTTGAAGGAAGCTTTTCTTTGGGGGTTCATATCAGAGCTGGGTGTTTTAAAATGCAGTGCAGTGCTGCTTCGGCTAATCTGCTGGCATTTTGTTTGTTTTAAGGAGGTGAAGGGGTGGAAGGGGAAGGAGAGCAAGCATGTGGGAGAAGTTCAGATTTTCAGATCTTTTGTCTTCTTGCTCTTCAAAGTCCAGTTTGGCTTGCCCAGAGGTGGAATAGAGATGTTTAAATCTTTAAAAGTCCACGGTCCAGTTCCTGATTGTAAAAAGTTATGGGAAGAGAAAAAAAGAAAATAAACATTACATTTTAACATTTTAAAATGTTATTTACATAAATCTCAAGCATTCTTCAGGATACATTTGTGTATTTCTTCAGGAGAAAACGAGTGAGGAATCAGTAAAAAGGTGTAAAATCAGAAAGTGAGAGAGGCAGGGATGCTGTAATATAAGCAGCAGCTGGAACGAAAGCAACAACAGAGAGAAAGAAAGATGAAGGAAACATAATAAACGCACTAACTTACTCTTATTGAGATGACAGTTACACAGCTGTAGAGGGAGACTGACTCTGAAAAAGGGAGAAAAAACAAGAAACAGTAAAAAAAACAAAATTATTCTGCGCTACAGTGTGCAGGCATGCCAAAGTGTGCATGTACGTGGGCACAAGCGGCAATCCTCCCTCTGTTATTGAATATGTGCATATCGCTGTCTGTGTGTTTGCCCTATCTGTTTGTGCTGCGTGTGTCCGTCTGTCTGTCAATCTGTTCCCAGCGCAGTCTGTTTGCCAATCTGTCATATTCTGTTTGCTAGATGAGGAGATTGAGAGAATGTGTGTGTGTTTGTCCGTGTGTGTGTGCGTGTTTGTGCGCGCACAGAGCAAATTCATTTTAACTATGGAAATGGCAGGTATTGCTGTTTCCTTACAGCTAAGAGGATGCACACTGTCTTCAGTTTACTAACATATAGAAATGCTGTTGCTGCTTGGAGGATATCAGGCATACCGTAGGTCACAAACAAATGGCTGCCATTTCACAGCAGCTGAGGAACATTTAAGATGTTTTTCTGTTCTGCATAAATAACAAAGACGTTTAGTTTGAAACACATGAGAAAACTAACAGTGCTGGGAAAATCCAAATGGGCTTATGAATGCACTCACCCAAAAGAAAAATAACCATGCATGAAGGCAAATTACTGCTAAAAGAGCAGACAATAACAAATTTCAGGCATCTGGGGTCTAAGACGCTGACCATGTCATCGCAACATCTCCAGTTTGAGTCCATCTGGAAACATTTGTTGCATGGCATCCCTATTTTCTCTTTCACCCCCATTCCTTGTCACCTCGCTATCTTCTATCGAATGGAGGCAAACACTCTTGAAAAATACTTGCACAGGTGGATGATACTACCAAGAGTTCTTGCATTTTTTTTGCCTTCATTAGACAGAAATAGCTGAGAAAGGAAATGAGACAGAGAGAGAGAGAGAGAGAGAGAGAGAGAGAGAGATGGAGAACAGCTGGAAATGAACCGGGCATGTTGCGCTTCATGGTCATCGTCTTAACACCTAACCCACAGTGACACCCCCTGCTAAGTGTTTTTTGGGTTTGGTTTGATTCTGTTTTTAAACAACCAATGGACAAGCAGAAACACAAAACTAACAGAATAAAACAAACTCTAAAACAGACAAAGTGTTACATAAAACTGAACTGTGTCACAGGATAAAATCCATCTATCCATTATCTATAACTGATCATCCAAGCAGGGTCACGGGGGTCTGAAGCCAATACCAGTTGACATTGGGTAAGAGGCGGGGTACACCCTGGACGGGTCGCCAGTCTGTCACAGGCCACAAATGAACAAAACAACCTTTGGAGTCATCAGTTAACCTAGCCTGCATGTCTTTAGACTGTGAGAGGAAGCCGGAGCACCAGGAAAGATCCCACGCAGACATGGGGAGAACATGTAAACTCCACACAGAAAGGCCTGGAACAACGAAGGTTTAAACCTCTGACCTTCTTGCTGTGAGGATAAAATCACTAGAACTTAAAATAACTTATTTCCATTGTGGCCTGGCCTGTCCCAAACCATGACAACAACACTGGCCGACAGTTAAAGTTGAGTAAAGATGAAAGGGAAAGTAATTTTTATTTTTATCTTACTTGTTTTTAGATGGGTTGGCTCAGGGAAAAAAAATCCCGTCCCTGGTTCTAATAATTAAGCAAAGCCTGCCACCTTGTTCACATTGACATGTTGTGCTTCTCTCACTGCACGTGTGTACTTCACTTCAGTACTCTTTTGCTGCCATGCCTGCTGCCTCACTGCTCACCTGAAAGCCTTGCTGTCTTTTACCGCCACTTCTTTTTAATGACATTATTTCTCCTGTTTATACAACATATCATAATGCACCACTCCAACCAGAATCTACCTGTAGGCTCAGATTCTACTACAAGGGAAGTTAGTATACTCACTTCCGAAGGATGACTTGATTTAATTGTTTCTGTGCTATATTTTTAAGCTGTGAACTTAATTTCGTACCACAGTGTACTAAATGACAATAAATAAATCTTGAATCTTGAAAATGCTGTGCCATATTTGGGGAGCGACAAAATCAGAGCTTGAAAGCAAAGGTGTCGTTTACGGCTACTGTTGGCCTGACAGATCGGTTAGTTTGGTGCTCCTGCAGTGAGAAAATCAGAGGCTTGTTGCTAAATATCAACGCTTTACATATTGTACATTGACAAAATAATCCATTCCATGAGTTGGCTGACTGAACTGATACAAGTGACACCCACAGTATGTGGTTAGAAAACTGTGGTATGCATTAGCAGTCTTAAGGCTTGTCGTTACACACGTTTAGCATTGCAAACTCCACCCTGATAGTTGCTGGGCCTTCAGGAACACCTATCAGGGATTTGTGGGGAAATGTAGGTAAAGTTCCTTAAAAAGTTTCCTGGAAAACCTTCTGGAATTGAAAAAAAGCTTGACTCTTCCCTTCGCATTCTTCACATTTCATATCTATATGAAGTGTTGATTATTGGAGCTCTCTGGCAGAGTTTCAGGAGCCACACCTCAACCATGCCACTTCCGTCATTTCCATAAATAACCACATAACACATCTCCTCTTCTTCGCTCTCATATTCTCATATTCTCATATTCTTATCCCCCACCTCCTTCTTCCTCTCCGTATAGGGTTAACAAAAGCTGTCCAAACCCCACACACAATCTTTTTGTTTTATTAATTAATCATTTGAATGCATCTGTTGGTGGTGTGGTCCTTGCTAGTGAGATTTTCCATCCATTTTGGAATCACTGTGACCCCACCTGTGAGTAACTTGTTGATCCGGAGCTTCTCCTGGGGTCCCTCCCAGACGCCGGGGATCCCCCCTCCTTCTGACTGCCAACAGAGGAGGAGTCTGAGCAGCTACTGTGGACTGAGAGACAGACGGTGTGTGAAAGAGGTGGTTATAGGTTAACAAATAGCATAAAATACAGTAAATCCAGCTGATGTTAGACACTTAAAATATATATTTTCCACCCAGTAGTGGAGTTGAGATAATGGTTGCATTCTGCATTCAGGCGTGATTTGCATGCATGGATTGTTTTCCATTTACATTAGCATTGTGTGTATGCACTATAATGCACAAATAATTGTGTCGCAATGTTTTCCTGTCAAAGAGAGGAGCCAGAGAGAGAAGGCATTTTTCTCATCCTGTTCAATGAATTTCTAACACTGAGTTCAGTCCCCGAGGACAATTCATGCATTGAAATCCTGAGCTGCTGCTCTCAATGAGACACCTGGTGAGCAGTATGTGCATTACACTGAGCGATGAATGGGAAATCACTTTGGCTCTAGGGCAACAGCGGCCTTTGGAGACTGGATGGTGGGTCTGGAATGTGAAGAATTACATTTCAGATTGTGTGTTTTTATTTCAATTTTTTATGTTTTAACCCTGTGGATGGGCTGTGTTTCTTAAAGGGAAACACCACTCTCAGATGTTGCAATATAATTATACAGCATCAATTTGAAATGTGTATTGCAGGTATTATTTTGTGACTAAGACTGAAACTGCTACTTCCCTTCAACCCGCCTCTCATGGACAGTGTGCTAATGTTGCTGATACCATTAAACATTTTTATAGAATTTTTTTATAGATTTTAACATTTTTTATAGAATTTCATAGAATTGGTAGTTTTCCCTTAATTCATATGTTGAAAATTGAACAGATATAGAAGTTTAGGATTGCTTAATGGACTTCGGTGACCAAACTACATTGCAGCTACTCAGGGAATATCTCCATATTTGACCAGTTATCTACATAGGAATAATCACAATCCTTTAATATCAAAGTAGCACTTTTTTTTGAACAGATATGTATGTCTGTGTAATGTGAAAGGGATGACTCGCAGTCATAATTATCACCCAACAACATTGCCCTCAGCTGTACAGCATCTTTCAGCCCAGTGTTTTTGTTTTTATAAATCACGGCAAAAAAACAACAGACAGAAAATGTTAGCAACTAGCTTGTGAACATAGTGAAACATTTAGCAGGTACATAGTTAGATATTTTTCTCAGGAGTTGGTGGAGTCCAACACAGAGCTAAAAGTGTCAATACTGGCCTAATATTGATCAGGCGGCCAAAAACTCCAAGTTAATGTTACTCTGTGTCTGCTGGATGTGTAACTAGGTAACTGTTTGCTGTTTGCCATATTAACTTTATAACAGGTGATGTTGTTCTATGTTTCCTGCCCAGGGACTACACATGTAAAATAGCTTATAGCTAACTCTGTTAGTGCTTCATAGAAATTTTCCACTATCGATATATGTGACTATATAGAAACCACAGTGAAAATCACACAATTCAAAGCAAACATGTTCCTCCATGTTATGCATTTAATGAGACCAGAATAGTAACCACTGTTGCTACTTTAATTACAGCATGTTCAGAGTTATTAAACAGGAATCTATGGAGTGATAACATGATCTGTAAATATGATCCTGATGAAAGTCAATAAACAATCTGGTTTTCATTATCACACAGCCCTACAGAAACAAATACAGGAAATGCAAGATAAAGCTGCAAATGCGGTCTGAAACAGCGCATCAGTTTTCTAGTTTAATTTTGTCATTTATGGATACTGTGTAGGATGACAAAGCCACAGTCTAAGGGAGACACAGGCTGTGATGGGATTTGATCATAGCAGAAGCAAAATGTGTTTCCATAGTCGAACTCTTTGACTGTGCTACATATTCTCTGCAGGCACATCCCAGCTCCTCAGAATTTGTCAGTGTGAGACAAATATCAAAAATTCATAGAGTAGCCTGGGGGCAAGAGATTGAAATAAAAACATGTACCACGTCGCTACCTTGTCACATGGGGCGCTACACCCAGGACCCGTTTTGTTTCCTGTCTGTAATCTCAGGGCCACATCAATTTCAGCTCAGAATGCACATCTGAACAATCCAGTAATCTGATCTGGTCACAAACTGACTGACTTCTTGAAGCCACAGTTTGAACTGAAAAACCATTTAGACTTTCTATATTTGTAAGGTGAGAAGAGGACCTGCAGGATTTCACATAAAAACTCGACACAGAACTGTAATCTGTCTATTACTCTACCGCTAGATATCAGTCCAGTTTAAGGTCAAAAGACACAAAGTGGGGTTTTCCTTTAAAGAATTCAAATTGGGAAAACCCGTTTCCCATTAAAAAAAAACACTACCTTTTCTAATCTTTGATGCAAATACTTTCCTTCCTGCTCAATTTCCCTGAGAGCACAGTGCTTCTAGTACCTGCAGCAAGTATTACAGATGTATTCCCTTTTGAGCCTACCTCTGTCATTGAGACTGTAGATGGAGTCCTGCTCTGAGCTTGGAGTTCCTGTCGCGTCCAGCAGCAGCTTACTGGAAATTCCCATGCAGAGTGACTCCTTCAGACACAACTCTGTGAGAAAAAGTGAAGAAATCATAAAAAACAATACAATTTTGTACAAAAACCTCACATTGTACTTTGTTTTTGCAAGATGCACTTATATGAAGCACACTGCAGTATAATGACTGCATATTCTTTTATTTTTAGAGGGAATAACACAGGTGTAATGGGGTAAGAACTCAGTCTATCTGGGAAAATACTGTTTGTTGTTTGCTTGGGTGCATGGGAACAATGCTGTTTGAAAGCCAAGTAACGGTGCCTCGTCAGTGCCAGCTGCAGTGTATTTTATCCAGTGTGATACTGTAATCTGAAACAAGTACAGAGCACGATCCCGAGGCGCAGGTTTTATGGATACAAGGAGGTGGATATGACACGTGAAAGCAAACGGTTCCTTGTGCTTACAAATTTGGGCAAAGAGAAAAACAGTCAAACAACAGACTGGACTGGTGTTGATATTTTTTCTCTGTGTTCTCTACTAATTAGCAAAGGCAATTATCAGCCCAGATAAAGTTATGAAGGAGACAAATTTGAGAGAAAGTTACCCTTTTTCTCCTTTCTAACAAAGAATTTATTTAAAAACCTAAAGGCTTCCCCAAGCCACTAACCAAGCCCCTGCACAATGTTTTGGGTCATAATTTCACATCTTGTCCAAGTTATGACGTTTGGATGTAGGATGAAAAGTGACAAAGTGGCTCTTTAAAGGTCCAGTGTGAAACATTTAGGAGGATCTATTGACAGAAATGCAATATAATACCTATAACTATGTTTTCAGTGGTTTATAAAGACCTTATATTATAAACCAGTATGTTTTTATTATCTTAGAATGAGCCATTTCTATCTACATACACCACGGGTCCTCTTACATTTATGTAGCTTATGTTTCTACAGCAGCACAAAGGGACAAGAGGGTGAGGTAGTAGTAGAAGTCGTCAGGTTTGTTAAAGGGAAGAAGAGAAGTGAAATTTGGACAAATGGAAGACCACACATATTATTTAGCACAAGAGCTGACAGAGCGTGTCAGCCACCATAGCTTCTCCCACGTGTTTGCAAAGGGAGGGATGAGCAGATTTTTTCTTGATTCATACCCCGATCATGCTGGGATTGTGTCAGAGAAAATGAAGATCAAGACAACACCCAAGACAGAAAAAAAATATGGGAGATTTGAGAAAAATTCAATTTATTACTACTGCCATTGACTTAAAAGAGTATCCCACCGATTTAGCACTGCAAATTGACACCACAGAATCAGAAGAATGTCTTTTTCTTGAACACATTTTCTTCCTCGTCAAAATCTGCCGTCTACATTACCCACAATGCAACTCAAAAGATTCAGGTGTGTTATGCTAGTAGTTCTCAAGCAGAGATAAGTTAGGTCAAGTTACGTTACTTGAGTAAGTATATCAGACTTCCTTTGGAGCCAGAAAAGGCTCTACACAACTTCATGCATATATGTAGAAGTACTCCCAATTTTTTTCCTTTTCACTTTTTATCTGAACGCTAAAATTGTGAAATACCACCTATCTGGAACTCCGTGCAAGTTTTGTGTAGATTTTAAGCTGATGAGGGATTTTTAAAATTGTCAAAGCGGAGTTGAAAGTTGAGGTCTCTAGGGTCAAAGGTCAGCCTGTACCTGTGTTGTTGATGGCGTGTGTCCATAGCAGGTGGGCAATGTCATGAGTCCAGGCCACCCGGTCTTCCTTGTCCTTCGCCTGCAGCGTGATGCAGTCTCTGGTTCGAGGGGCCTGTCGGACCCAAACTTCAAACTTCACACCCTCCTCACCCACGCTCTGAGTCAGACCCATCTCACCCGTCTGCAGGGAGGAAAGAGCGGAAATGTTAAAGTCAAGATGGACTGGAAAAGAGTATAGAGAATGGAAGGGAATTTAAAAAACTATGATAAGAGTCGTATCTTGTCGTTAGTGTCTTGCCAAACAAACAGCTGAGAAATGTAAGCACCTCAGACTCAGACTCGAAGTTAGCTTTCAATTTAATCAACACAAAAAGTGGATTTTCCTCAAAACTCTTCAAACACATAGCGCTCGGGAGAGAGTAAGATAATAAAAATTGAAGAAGAAGATTATGTGAGTGTGAAATATAGACAGAGACAGAGTCTTTGTATGTGTGTATGTGGGCTCTGCACCTTGATGCTGTGTTTGTAGCTGTAGGCGATGCGTCCCGGGCCGGGGCTCTTTTGTTTGGTGAAGATGACGACGTGCTGGTAAAGGAAAACGTTCCTCACGCCCGCTCGCTTCCTCCGAGCTCCCCCGCACACTGTCAGCTCGCCCTGCCGCACCAGCTCGCCGAGCTCCGCCACGGGGATCTCAAATCACACACACACACGTTAGGATTCACTTATCTTGGCCTGAGGCCCAGGCCCAGGGCCTTTATCTGCTAAAGATACCATCTTAATTTCTATCCATCTATCTTATGAGGCCATTTAGCCTTAAATTGAGTTTTAAAATGTTGCCATCCTTGCCAGTGGGTTGAAATGTTTCACTTTCTTTAATCCAGTTTAATTTAATTGTCTTGAAACAGGTAACAAAATTGTGTAAAAGGCCAGATTACTCTACTGGATTCTTAAAAAATTTGGCATTGACAAATGGTCGTAGCACAAAAATGAATAACTGTTTTGAATCTGAAAATCTTCAGGAAGTTATTGACACCTTCATTACATGACCAGAGCTCTTTTTGGGGGGCATTAAACCTCTGCATTCTGGTTTGTTATCTGTTTTGGAACAAAATCTCAACCCTTCGCTCCTTCACATACTCAAATGTTCGATTTGGAGTGGCAAGACATTTCAGTTCAGAGACTGAAAAGCTTTATTCTCAAGTCAATAAAGACAAGGACAAAGCAGTGTTGTTATTAGAGTGCCTTGCATGGTGACATACTGAATTCCCTCTTCACAAGGATGCTTTCTTTTTTGTTGGATCTTTCCTCTAATTGGCCGGCTGACTCATATCTTTTGTAAAAAAAAAAGTGGCTTTATTGTTCATGTCAATTACAGGGTTAAAAGAGAGATGTTGTTGCAACGCCTAGCAGAGGCAGACAGAGGTTTATAAAAGTCAAATCTTATGTAACACTCCTTAAGGACTTTAAACTAGACTCTCTTTGCAAAGACACAAACAAACAGCAAAAGGGGCAACATAAACATACGTAAACATTTCTCATCCGTAACTGCTCTGCCGTTAAAATTAAAAGGACTGATCATTTACCTACCAGCCAGTCATACACTATTTTTATTTTTAAACCTGTGGTGATGTTTGGGTCATGATGTAAGTGATGGTTCACACACTTTATGAACACCCACATCCACACCCGCCCACGCACACACACTTTGGGTCTTTTTGCTTGGACAGCTTTTGCAGTATTTTTTTTTTCGATTTTGAAGTAGCTCAATGGGAGTGTTTGTGCTGTCGTAATCTCTCCCATCACTTGAAAGGGGGAGGAGAGGGTAGTGTGTGTGTGTGTGTGGGAGTCAAACGTTTGTCACGACTAGCTCTGAATGATACAGCTGTTACAGAGTATCACAATATGGGGCAAGTGGACGTGGTGTTTTCTGACTTTTTGGTAAAGGTTAATGCTGTTTTTTTATTTTATTTTACTTCCATAATAACTGCAGGAGTGGCAGAGCAAGAGAAGAGCTTTCCTAGTGGTCTGTCTGAAGAAAAAAACAAACATCATTCCACTTTTTTGTATTTGCTACTTTTTCTCTTTTTGAGAGACTATTAAATTGTTTTAAGTTCAGATTTTCATTTCATGCACACACTCCAAAGTCGTCGTGTTTCCTAATGCAAGAAGACACTGATCACAATAAACTGGAGAAACTGGAGAAAATGCAAATGAACTTCTGCTCTTGGGAGTCCCAAAGTTACTATAAGTACATTTTAAACATGGTTAACCTAAGGAGTATTTGTCATTGATTATATTAAAAATAAATACCAATAAAATCACTTTTGTTTCTAACCAGAAACAAAAATCTGTAAATAATGAACTCTAGATAATAAATGCAAAAGTGCTAAACATTATCTCTTTCAGCTGCCTGTCCTCATCAAGATAACTTTGTTTCTTTTCGTCTAAGAAAAGAAAGTGGGACTTGATTCACAGTTGCAGAGTCATAAACTGGGACAGGCATTCTCACCGGACATCCGACGACGAGGTCGCTGGCCCTGAGATCCTCCCCGTGCCGCTGGGCGTGTCTCAGGATGGAGAGGGCGGAGTCAGAGGCGGGGTTGATCCCTCCCAGCTCCTCCAGGGCCTCGCAGTACTGCTCCAGTCTCTGAGTGGGAGCCTGAAGACAGTGAGGGAACGACAAAGGGGAGAGGGGGGAGGCTGGTGGGAGTTTGGACTGTGAGAGAGGGGAGAGAAGAGAGGAGTTGCGTGTTAAAGAAATGTCAGACCTGATTGTCTCTTATGGCGTCTTGATGTCAGACTTAAAGTCCAAGCAAAACCAGTTAAATTCACTACACATAGTGTTCAGCACTTTATACAGCACAAACTAGTGTAAAATCTATGGTGACTAACCAAGATTTATGCATTGCACAGACAGAAAAAAAGGTACCGTATTTTAATCAGATAATTTAAACAGATACTTTCTGACACACTATATAGTGTTCTACATAGTGAATAATAAAATAGTGACTCATGTCAGAAACAGCCAAGATGTGTTTTGGACAACTGTTTGCCTTTTGAACAATTTCTCCATTGTAAATGCAGAAAATGAATTCCTCATTACATGTGAAAATAGGTTTTCTCACATGTAACAGATTATAATGTATATTGACAGGTGAAAAGTTGTGAAAAAGAAAGAAAAATCTGGTTTAGTTTATCTTCCTCCCCTTTTTTTTCAGACAACAATTTATCAATTTTCACTTATATCGTTAAGACTTACGATAACTAAATACATCAGCAATACCTATGTTGTACAACTATGGGTTGATGATTAAATAACATTTAAGTTGAACTGGATGACAGGAATTGGTAGAAATCTGTGTTTACATGTTTTTGAAATCTATGTCTCGTGAAGAGCTCTTTTGGTCTGCTATAATTACCACTTGAGAAGTGTGTAATCAGGAGAGTTATTGTTACGGTCATTATATCTTGAAGTTACAAAGGAGCCAAGCTTAATTTTACAGTCATTATTAAAAAATACAAATGCAGTACAAACACAATGACATTTTGATCTGTTGTTTCCTCCTTTGTGAAATCACATTTCCCTTCTGGGTCTTGTCTTTATTCTCATAACAACCCCCAAAGTGATCACCATCATCATTCAACCTGAGCACCACTTTTACATCCATCAGCACCACAATAACAATAAAACCCTACTGCAGTCATAATCCACGATGCATTCAAGCTGCTGCAGGATGTGGCATGAACTCACACCGCCTCCTGGTGGTGGTTTCTTAGAAATGCTCCTGTGTGAAACACTACAACTTCAATGTAGCCTCAGAGATCTTAAGCGCTGTGATCTCTCCTTGTAAAGTCCTCTTAGTAATCTTGTGATGCTGTCGATGTATTCGTTTTAGTTAATTGTAGCTTACAAACTCAAATTACTTTCTCTATAATCCGCCTTTAATTGGCTTTTCTAGTGTACATTAAACATGTAATTAGCTTTACTGTATACAGCTCATTTTTAATTGCAACCACTGTTGAATAAAACCTCTTTAATTGGTTTGTACTTGTGATGTGCTCCAAAATTACTCATAATAACATTCCCACGTTGTGATTTAAAAGATTTTCTCAAAAGAAAATAAGCAAATAAGAATTGTATGACCCTGGCACACTTATTAAATGTATAGATTCAGGATTGGGTGTTCATCAGTGAGAAAACCGGGGGCTGAAGCATGTTTACTGGAATGAGTTGACTGTAGAAAAGCTGATTCAAGGATTTAATTTGACAGCAGTAACATGATGAATCTTACCTTAAAGAAGTCGGCAGCCTGCGTGACCAGTGGAGAGTCCATTTCTGGTTTAGTCCTGATGAAGTGTGAATAGTGCAGAAACTGCTCCCGCTGTGTGTGATTAAAAAGACGTGGAACAAGGGAATATAAAAGAGAAGAGGGAAGTTGGTGTTTTATATAGACAAAGCTTTACTTCTTTTATTGCCTTTAATCTGAACAATCACACTTTAATTGAGTTAAAGACACAACAGGTCATTTAAAGTAGATTATAACTACAGTTTTGAATGGCGCTACATGAATAACGTTTACAAATTTAAAATCTGTAACATTTTTATATTGAAATGTCTGACACTACCTATCTCAAATTTATGTACTATGTACTATGTACTAATATTCTCCACATTAAATAATTTGAGATGGGAAAATCAATCTTTGAACTGTTGAACTGTTCATAGGTTATAAACATATGGAACCTGTGATGAGCAGTTGCAAGTAACCACTGAGTTTTTAAAGGGGTCATAAATGAGAAAGGCTGGAGACTCTTGGTTCAGATAGTTTAAACTACTCTGGGGTCCCAGTAACAAAAAATTATGTCTAAATCAACATGAATAAGGTCCATGGTCGTATCTTTTCCATTTACCGTTCACCTTACATCCATGAACTTACATATTTGCTGAAGCAGTCCTGTTGCAACAAGCTCTGCACAAGAGCACCCTCCATAGCAGGCAGTAGGTTCTGCGAGTGGAAGGTGCTGAGGCTGGCCCAGTTGGGGAAGAGGGTGTCTGCCTTCCCCTTAATCGAGGCAGGGGTGTCTGAGAGCTCCAGTAAGGGGAGGTATGTCTCTTCTACCCCTTTCAGGACAGCCACGTACTGCCTCTCTGAACTCAGCATCCTACACCAGAGCAGGTACAGCTTACTGGACGGGATCGTAAGGAGAACATGAAAATGGATGAGTAAATTTGCGAAACAGACACTAATGTAGGAGAAAGAGAAGTGGGTGAGAGGAGGAAGTGGGAGCAAAGATAGCAGTAAGCAATGGAAAGAGATCAAACAGTTAGTAATGATAAAATGATCTGAGATTGCATGCTGACTGATAAAATCACTCTGTAACAGACTTCAGTTGTACTTAAATTATCTCCATAAGGATGAATCACTTCACCCTTTCATCTCAGCCTGGCCTGTTCTTAATGTAATTCATAAAGTTGGAGCTCTCGGCTAACTTGGACCTTCTCCCACTTATTGTCTACCACACAAGTTCCCACACAGAAAAAATATACATAAGAAGAACGTGTTATAAAAATAAAAAGAGGGGAAAAAGAAGAAGCAAAAATGACTCCAACACACCTCTGTGCAGTTGATCCTGCCCTATCTGTCCCCGTCTCCCTCTCAGTCCTCCCGAGCAGCACGTGTTGCCGTGGCGACCCTGTGTGGTCCACCACCTCCTTGCTGCTGACCTCTACCCCTCGAATTAACACCCTCCTCCTCCTCCTCCGCCTCCTCCTCCTCCCCCCCCTCCTCCTCCTCCTCCTCCTCCTCCTCCCCATCCAGGGATGGCTGCAGCCATGCTAGTGGTAATAACTGGGTCAGCTAACGCCCGTCTCCCAAGCCAGGACATTGGGGAGTTACGGTTCGGCCCGCCCACTGGCGACTCGGGTTTAGGGGCGGTCGTGCCTCTGCGGGGAGCCAGAAGAGCCTGTAGGTCGAAGCTTGGGTGGCGCTTCCTGGGGGGTTTGGGAGGGAGTGGGGCGTCTGTAGGCTATAAGGTGAGAAACATGGTTAGAAACATGACACTATACGAGTAACATTGACATATTATCACCTTCATAAGTTCAATAATCACTTGCTTGCTTGGTCACTTGGTTGCTGACCAAACTCTGTTTTGGTCAGCAACAACTCCTGAGGGAAACATCTGTCCTTCAGCAGCTGGCTAAATGCTCTTTCATCTTCACAAGCTAATTGCTAACTCTATGTTTCTGCTGGTGCTGGGGAGGTAGCACACAGTTTATCAGACTTTTTTATCTTTTTACTGAAAACAGCTGCATGATGTGACTAAAAGCTGATGACAGTGGTGAGTCTGAACCAAAACAGTTAAAAAATAAAAACAAAGAACTGAAAGAGACTAAAAGGCTCCACAAAGAGCAGGGGGACTTCAAAGTTGGGTGATTGTTCTCTGAGGGTTACTCACCACGAGCAACCCCACTCACGTACAAGTAATAATTTAAAGCGTTGTTAATATAAAAATAAAGATAACAGCTGCAATTACTTCTTGTAAATTTGCAGCGTTACATGACAAGAGGACGAGCAGATGTATTCCCATGAAATATTTCAGCTTATTGAAATGCAGCTTAGCCTAATACACCTTGACATGTTCAAGAGATAGCAAGCTCCTTATAAATTATGGGAAAATCTCTGATGGTTGACCAATTTAGTTTGACTAAAGAGATCTTTACATCGTAGTACTAATAAGACTGGGCAAAATAACAATAACGATAATTACGATAATTAATTATTAATATAATTTTCCTCAATAACAATATAACAAATGTTCAATAAATGTTATAAATTTAAATTACACACAATAATCAACAAATAATAAATAAATAATAAATAATTAACACAAACAAATAAGTACTTAATTTTGTCTATTCACATATTTACTATGTTGCAGAAAGTAATTTTACTGGTGTATTATTGCTGAAAAAAGAGTTTATCATAATTGTTTTGAATGTTTTACCTCAGATTCATGAAGTGATCCACTGTTTGTCATGTTCTGACCATTTAGAAAAGTTTAAAAACACAATTAACCATCTGGTTTCTTCAACTTTCATTAAGAAGCACAAATCAGCCTTTAAACATGAAATGAAATATATGACTTTACATTTATTGTGATAATTGTCGTTATCGAATGAACTGATTTTTTTTATCGTGATAACATTTTTGGCTGTATTGCCCAGCCCTAAGTACTAATGTTGTAGCAAATAAGACAAATAAATACAAAATGGAGCTAAAACTCACACTCTTCTTTGCAGGATTCAGGAGGTTCTGCAGGAACTTCCCTCCTCCAGCTCCGCCTGCTCCTCCTCCACTTCCTCCTCCTGTTCCCTCTTTCTTATTCCATTTCTCCTCTCCTATCTTCAGTGTGGAGCAGGTCTGCGGTCTGAACAGTGATGCTAGGGATCCCCAGGACTGCATCCCCCCCTCGCCTCCTCCGGCTCCCAGTCCCCAGTCGCCCTCTCCCTCAGGACCCATCAGGTCCCACAGGCTGCTGGCAGAGGGTGTCTTTGGCTTCCCCTGGCCCTGATTCTGGGTCCTGTCAGACTGGAGGAACCGGGGTTTAACCTGCGCTACGGTCCGCTGGTAGCGCTCTACTGTCTGGGTCCAGAGATCCAGGAGTGCCCCGCCACCCAGCTCTATGGCTAAGGAGCGGGCATCCTGGAAACGGGACGGGGGGATCGGAGGGAGGGAGGCAAGAGGACAGGTGGAAACAGAGGAGGAAGGGGAGGAGGAGGTGGAGGAAACTGCATCACACCACTGTGTGGCCTGCACAGGAGTGGGGAAAGAAAAGATGAGTGTTATTTGCCCTTAGGAATATTTGAAGCCATTTCTGTGTGATCATAACCTCGTAAGTGCATAACAGATGGCTTCCTGTGCTGCGTTACCTCGGTCAGGGTGGATAGCAACCTCTGTGTGTTATCCAGGGTGGTCCAGCAGTCAGACAGACAGTGGGTCATGTCTCTCAGCTTCTCCCTGACTGGAGGAAGTCGGATCTGGACATTGCTCAGGCCTGCCCAGTCGAGCTCGCACCAGCCCTCCAACTCACTGAGCACTGACAGAGTCTCACTGTGCAGCTCCTAAAGGATTCAGAAAGATCCACTGTGAAGCCTTTGCACAGGAAACATCCTGACGTGTTAACTGTACAGGCTTGACATGAAATTGGGAATGGAATAACGGTAACTGCCTCTGCCATGAATAAGACAAGAAAACTACATTAGCCTATATGCACAATAATGACACAAATATACCACCGAACAACAAACTAACCTCAAAACACTTGTTTACATTTTAAACTTTTAGTAATTGACTCTTAAAGTCTTTCAGTAAGAACTTCAGAGTAACATATGTAGCTGAAGGGCCTTGGAGAGCTAACAGGACTCCTAATCCTTGAATAACGATGATGGTCAAACTGTTTTAGTAAAGAACGTTACAGCGCCTCAATAAACAAAAGCAAGACAGGAGGGACCAACTTGTACAGCCGAGATTATTAAGAAAATGGAAAGACAGCATCAGAAGACAGCATTGTCATAGATAAAGGAGAAACCACATTTAACTGGTTGAACAAACTCTCATTGCATTGAGTCACAGAAGCGAGCAGAACAGCAGCTTGCACAGAAGTGACGTCAGGACTACTCCTTCCAACAATACACTTTAGGTAACCTTTGCAGATAGCTAAGGATGCAAGAAAAAGCAATGGCCTGTTACAAAAAAACACAAGAATAAAGCCACACCCTGTAACATCTCCTAAACAGATAATGCTAAAAGCAAAAACACTTAACAGGTAGAAAAGAGTCATCAAGTCAGCATAGTGACTCAGTGGTACAAGTTATACGCATCTATCCAAAGTGCGCTTGTATTAGCTAACATGAGCCATGATAGGCTACTGCTCATACCAGACCAAGAGAAAGCTGTAGCAGAAAACTGAGCAAGTGCATTTGGTTGCTTATAAATCTAACTTTTTATTTGTAAGAGGAAGTCAAGTTTAATTCTTCTTTAAAGCCACTATGCGTACATGTCATTATTGATAGTAGCACTGAATGGTGCCAGTGTAAGGAATTTTTAAATCCTGCACATAGGGGCTTTAATTTTAAGCTTTATACAGTGATTGTGAGCCGCTTAAATTGAAATAGTACATTCTGAAAATGACGCACATATATTTTATGTATACTAACAAACAGAAGTTTCAACAGAAATTGTACCAAAAGTGAAGCGCAACTAGTGCTGAACACTCACATTGGCTGTTTCTTTGAATGTCTTGAATTTCTGCTGTTTGAGCGAGAGTCTGCTAAGGGACAGAGGAGGGTCCTTGTAGTCTTCCAGCTGTGACTGGACTTGCTCAATCTCCTTATCACACTGTGGTATAATACAGAGAGGGAGAGAGGGGTGAGAGGAGGACACAAGCTATTCACTGTACATGGGGACAACGGGAGGCTAGAGAAACCCCACAATGTAGTGGAGACATTTATATGAAGTGGAAAAAAACAGGTTTTTCTTTTTTTTCCCCCCCAGCATACTGTATTTCATTGGACACTGTAGTATCTGTCTTGTTGTGCTGTGTGTGAGCAAGACAAGGCGGTAGAGTGAGTAGAAGAATATTTTAGAGAAAACATACAACACCAGCAAATCAGGGAGTTTCCGTGCAATCTCTCTTTGAAACAGTGTGGACGAGTCAGGATGGGTGGAGTGCAATGCCGGACACAAAAATTGCATATTGCGAGAGTTTGTGAAATAGGAATAAAACCACACTCATCCTCTTCCTCCCTCACACACCTTTTCCAGTTTGTCAACCAGCCCCACTAGTCGTCCCAGAGCCTCCAGGTCGCGACCTCTCTGGTTGGACACTCGGACGAGCCGATGGAGGGCGTCATCCACACTGTCATAGAGTTTTGATGTTGCAGCAAGGGCAGCCCTGAGTGGGAAAAAAAATCAAAAACAACCAGGCAACCACTGATGAACAGAAGCGAGAGGTAATTTGGTTTCTCTTTTTGAAAATTCTAATGACAGTGAGAACTTGTCACAGCCCCAAATCACACATTTTGGCTGGAAGAAATTATGAAAAACAAAAAGTCTTACAGACAACTGTCAGGCTAAAAAGGAATCAAATCAACAATCCGCCTATACTTGTATTTGGCCTCATTCTTGTACAGACTGAGCCAAAACTCATTACTGGATAAGAAGAACAGCTCTGAATACCACGGTCTTTATATCATCTTTAAGCTGTAGCTGGGCTCAAAAAAAACAAGCTGTAACGCTCTGTCTCTGATGTTAAACTCACATTTCTATCTACATCCAGCTGGTTTTGATGTTTTGGCTGAAAACAAAGTTGTTTGTTTTTCACGATGATAACCTACAGCTCATCTTGACAAAAAGAAATCCCTCAATCAAACACAAGAACTGGGAAGTTAAAAGGACATGCAGCTTCCTTTTCTGCCCCTCTGGACCGAGCTGTTTGTGTAAAGTGGTTTGTGCATGTCTGTATATTTGCCCAATTAGAATTGTTGTGCTTGTCATGATTCTTTTATACTTAAAATAGCACTACTTCAATATGCCTGTGTATAAGCATCATAAAAAGAAAACGCCCATATCCATGCAGATGCACACATTGCTACTGTAAATAATGTCTTAAATATGCCTTTAAATAATCCACATACTGAATATTATTATACAATTTCTTTCACATATTTTCATAATATTGATGAATTCCTTGTTTGATAGATGCATTCAGTGACTGTGGTCAGTGTTCTGCTACATGTAGGGTTTTACATTTACCATACTTCTGCGTGAAGTTAGCAGTGATATTCACATATCTAGTCCTTCTTGTGAATTTGAGTAAATTGATTCCCAAAAACAAGCAGCAGGGTTTGAAGGGGAATACAAAAAATCTATATATTTATTATAATACAACAAATGGGACCACAAAAGCACCAAAATTCAAGTTCATTAGTAGTTTTGTTAAGTTTCGTGTACCTGCAGTCTGGTGACTTCTGTGCCAGTCCAGATGCGCTATTGGTCAGTCCTGCGAGCCAGGCCCCGCCCCTTTGCTGTAATTCAGTCAAGCGTTGGTCGGCCAGGACGCTCGCCATGAGCTGTCTGTGTTTGTCAATGCTCAGAGGAACCACCTGAAGAAGAGCAATGTTTTTATTAATGTCTCTGTGAGCAGTCACATAACTACCATGTCATCAAATCACTGACACAGAAAGGGTAAAAAGTACATCCTCTTTGACGTCTGTACCTTGATGTTGTCTGGCATTGGCTCGGTGTCCATAGACTGCAGTGCTTCTCCTAGAAGTGAGAGGGCGCTCTCACAGCGCTCTGTCAGACTCTCCAGACTCTGAAGGGGGGGGAAACAAGTAAAGAAGTAGGAGTGGAATCAGTGATTTTGAGATTAGCTTTTTAATTATTCCATCAACTTAACTCAAAACACAAACAACAAGTGAAGCAGACACAGGTTAGTGAACAACATTTCACAAAATCCCTTCTTTCATTTCCATGTAAGTCCATGAGAGAGGTCAGAGAAAGTGCAGGGGACGAGAAAATGTTTTTGTCTGTTTGGATAAAGCAACATAAACTGTCTGGGGGAAAGCCATTAAGACCCCTTAAGATCCTTCTTTTGCTTGATTTATCCTCCACACCCAGTTCATCACGAATCTTAGAAATCATCGAGCACCACCAGACAACCGCTCTTTCCAGCCAATATCCTCTCCAAACTTCACTTTCTCCCACTCTACTCCCTCACTTTCCATTGTAACATTTTAAACCTCAGGTTCACAAAAGAAAAACTAGTTAGGAATAAGTAATAAGCTTCCTCAGACCCTATCTGTTACACTGTCAAGGGGACTTAGTGTTCCTTAATGTAAACTTCTGTCAGTCAATACTAGACCTACAAGTCCGTTAGTAGAACTTGAAAATGAAACAGAAGTCAGATTTTTTTACACAAAAATTGTTATTAAGTCTCCAGCTTCTATATATCAAAAACCAATCTTGAGATCTATTTGCCTATAAGACTCAGACTGTATATATTGCAGACAAATGCAATTCATACAAATAATATAAATGTGAATAATTTTGCAAAGGTATACGTATCTATATATAGTTGACTGTAATCAATTCCTGCTCAGAGATACTGGTTGGATTCATTATGAAAAATAGAAAAAAACATGGAGTATGAAGAAATTTAGGGAAAAAAATAAAGAGAAGAGGAAATCTACTTTTTTTTATAAATAGACAAAAAAACAGCAGATTCTCACTAGTCTAAAGACCAGCCAGTCTGAGTGACAGTGGGTGTAGTCTCCGTCCATCTCTTTGGGCAGCTGTTGCTTGTCTACATATTGCTGAAGTACCCCAGTTCCTCGCACTGTGTGGACCTGGAGAGAACAGGATAAGAAAGGGAACATTTAAAAAAAAAAGAGATTTTAGAAAATTTGCTAAAAAAATTTAATATGAGATGGTTGTGCTGTAGACTTGAGCATATAAACTCTTATCTAAGTGCTGTCTTGACTATATTTGTTTTTTAGCTTTCTTAAAAGAAATAGCTGAGACAGCAGAAACATGTTCTACTATTACACTTGCATCATCTTTATTTGTTAATTTATCAGCGGAAATAAAAACAATTAATACCAAACAACAAAATGGACCGAGGAATGTGCGGTGCAGCTCCAACAGCTGTTTTTTCTAACAGCGTTTCCCTTTAACATGCAATGTTTTACCACTGCCAGGGTGAAATATAAACCACATGGCAAGAAAAAAACGTTCTCATGCAAGAAAGATCTCTTCTCATCAATGCAAAGCAATGGACTGAGCTACTGGTAAAATGAGTTATTTGCAAACTCTAGATGTGCCAAATGTATGGAAATAAGGTTCATTTAGATTCAAGCACAGTGTGAATGTGCGCTCCAGCTAACAGCATCAGACATTCATCAAATTTTAGCAAGAACAGAAACAAAGCGTGGCTTATGAAATGTTATTTCCTCATGAACAGTTTGCATTTTATAAATGAGCACTTATCCCTGTTGATATGATGAGGACAATGGAGGTTCAGGAACTTTCATTTCGCTACTGTTTTCACACAAACACACACATTTATCATTGTGGTTTAGGCAAGTTATCTATGTGGGTGTTCTGTGTTTTAACATTTAGACTTGCAAATAAAAGAAATAACACTAAATGAAGGAAAAGAAATTGAACAACGCTATGCTGTTTGCGTGCTGGATCATAACCTGTAAACTTGTGACTTGTATGAGCTCACCTCTGCTCCTTCCAGGTTATGAGAAGGGGACTCCTGCTGCTCTCCCACCAAAACCAGAACAGATCCAAGACCGCCAGGAACCAACACCTGGAACACACAAAAACACACACACAGAAACACATGTGCTTGAGCTACTTAATCACATCTACAGACAAATAAGAGCACACAAGCAAATACTTGTTTAAACAACTTTTTGTCTCACCTGGAACAGTTTAAGTGCAGAGAGGCTGAGAGTGGAGGGTGGAGAGCGTCTGCTGTCTATTAACACTGTGAGACCTTTTTCTTTGGCTGCGGGCCTGATGAGGATGGATGGAGAGAAGTAAATGTGGGGTTAAAACCGGAGCAGTCACTAGAAAAAAAGGGTTTGATTATAAAATCAGACACCTGCTATTTAAAAATTAAGATGAATGATGCCTACTACTTTAAACCAATTGTAGTACTTTTCATAGGACAGTTAAGGGGTCGTCTATATTTTACAAAGATTGCCTTCATTTAATTTCTTCCCAAACCTGTTGTGGAACTTTTGTTCAGACTTGCTGAGGCAACAGACGAGTGGTGATTGTGCCAGGTAAACTGGCAAGCTCAAAGATGTTAAATTGACTCTGAATCATTTCGTTAGGGTTTTCTCTGCTTTCAGGCACATGCTGCATTTTCTTTGCCCCTCCTTTTGCTGTATTTGGCAAAGTCAGCAAATGGCAAGTCAAAGCGAATAAAATTATGAAGCAGTCTTGGGTGAACAGGTTTGTAAATGAGCAGAGTAACAAGTAACACATGACACAAGCCCAAATATAAACATCAGAGAACAAGCTGATCATAGATTTCAAGGTGTGTAAGTACAGACAAAGGTTTTTTTGAGAATGAAAGCAGAGCATGAGCATTTTCTGGCATTAAAAGGGATAATAATTCCCAAGTATTATCTACTGTAGAAACGCACTGCAAAGGGATGTCTGAAACAAACTATGGAGAACACAGCCTTACCGAGTGATTCTGTGGTAGCAGGCCAGGATCCGGGCCATCTCCTCCTCACAGAAACTCTCTTCTGTTGCATCTGTCTCTGTGACAACCAGAGCACGCCCCAACCTGTCCACTGTGCCTGTAGTCGAAGCATCAGGTTAAGCATTAAGTGGGAAGGCCAATAGACAGTTCTAACATGCTGAGACTACAGTCAGTCTGGTACATAGGTTTCTTTGTAAGTATACGGTATATTGTATAAGCTTTACAGTGACATCCACTTTTATTGGGACAATCATTTTCAAAGTTTAGCAGCTACTGCAGAATGATTTGGAGGAAGTAAGCTTGTAGTAAAATGTTGCCATAAAGTTAATGTCCATTTTGTTTAACCTATATTTGTTTACAATTTGACAATTTTGCACCATGAAAACTCAACCCAAATTAGCCATTATCAGTTCTTGTTTGCATTGTAATGGATAAAAAAATACTTTTCAGTTTCAATACTGAAGAGATCTTCCAAGACATGGTGATTATGAGGCAAGAGGCGAGTTATATGGTGTTTATTTTTTCTAGGATTTCCAAGTGGATTCATGTTTTTATATCCCCGGAGTGTGTAAGTCACAGTGATTCTAACAGTATGTGTATCGTGTATGTATGTTCAGATTTGGCTGACATATGACTCCAAACTCTTCAGTATTGTTACTCAGATGCTAAGGGGTAAAGATCTACTAGCCTAACAAACAACAACAACAAAGTCACACATCTGCAAGAATAACTGCATAGGCTGTCCTAGTAGAAATGTTTTGAGCTGACTGCCAACTAGCATAAGAAGTTTATAGTAGGCCTGAAAGAAACTTGCCTGTCAACTTTAGCTTTCCTGACTGGAGAAGCTCTGTGTCCAGTTCTCTCAGCAGGGGAGGCTCTTTGGATGCAACACCATTTAGTTGGTCAGGACATGTCTCTCCTGACCCTGCCTCCACATTCGAGTGGTTAATTAAAGATGTGCCTGATTGTCCATTGCAGACAGGCAAAGATACAGCTTCTGTCTCTGCTGAGATATAAAAAAAAGTTATAGAAACAACTTTATGGGGGATTTTATGATTTTTAGAATCAAATGTTTATGCATTAACATTCAATTGTCTTCAGACCTGCATTGCTTTTCCTTGTATCCTCGGTCACATCATTACTTGAAGGTGGCACTCCATCAGGTTCATCTGCCTGTTTTCTTTGCTCCGATTGGTTCTCCTCTGTGATTGGTAGCTTTGTAATAGCCAAGCAGGTGGTGGGACTTGGTTGAGCTGCTTTACCCTGCTGTTTCGATCCCTTCTGGTGCGTGCGGCCACCAGACCTGGCCCTCCCTTTGGCCCCCTTTCCCTTCCTTTTCCTCCTAAGACAAAGCACAGGAAGGTATTAATGAGGTCCAATAGAAAGTTAATAATTGGTAACACGTTAGAGATGATGTTGTTTTGACATAGTGTCCTTTAGACTGTGTTTAGAAGGTGTCTTTTGTACCGTTGGTTTCAGGCATGTATGTGTCTAAATTCAGACCTTAAAACGTACCTTATGCGTACAGTTTGTATCAAAGTGTTGCTGATCTGTACTTTCATGCACAAGTGTGAAAAAGAAAATAAATGAGACGAAACAGTGCAGTGTCCCATTGAAATAAATCTGTACCTTGGTGCTCTGAATCCTGCAGTTTTAACTTCCTTTCCTCTAGGACACACTCTGTCCTCTGTCTTCCCTTCATCCCTTTCTTCTGTCACCTTTGTGTTTGACGAACTCTTTATTTTAGATCCACTATTGGTAGTCTCTCCATTTTCTACGACTACAGTGAATGGTCTCTCTTGCGCGTCTGATGTTGGTGTGGTGGCATCACTGTCTCCGCTCAGTGGTTTATCTGTATCCTCGAAAACAGAGTCTGAATGTGATCCGTGATCTGAGTGTCCCTCTATACCATGTTGGTTCGTCATGTCATGGATTTCATTTGTGACCACACTGTCGCTACTCCCTGACACTTTACATCTGTGGTTGCCTCTGCAAGGCTGTGTGAGGCCAGTGCAATCTCTCTCCTTGCCAACACCGGGCCTCCTCTCTTTGAACGAGCCATCAAAATAAAGCCGGTGGCTTTCCAGGCCCTCAGAGTTCCTGCTTGTTTTATCTCCTTCATCAGAGTCGTGGACAGAAGAGGAGTAAGACTGTCTCCCTCTGCCAGGTTCAGTAACTACTGGTGGACGCCGAGGTGGTAAAATGTCACCTTTTGGGGTTATTACGTCTCTTTTGGCACCAAGGACAGCTCGAAAGCTTCCTGACCCTTCTAGTCTCCCATATCCCCAAGCCTTCCCCTTTCGGAGTTTGATGGCTTTACCTCTCCTGCACAGAGGCAAAGTCTTGGTCTTACAAATTCCATGCATCTCCAGGTACCTCTGCCTCGTGTCAACCCCTCCATCAGGACCCACTCTGGGCTCCAACAGCTCCACATAGTCCCCGTCCAGCTGAGGGTGCCTCGCTGTCCTCCCAAGCCCATCTTCACTTCGCCTTCGCCGGGGAAGCACAGGCTCAGAGTCCACGCCGTCTGTTGGTAAACCATCTTCTTCTTCTTCTTCATCCCAGGACCAGGTGTCCAGTTCTCCAGAGGATGAGCCACCCCAGCCTCCGAGGCTGCTGCCTCCCTCACTGGGCAGGCGGTTGGATATGGGACCCTCGTGGTTGGACATCAGGCCCAGCTCCTCAGAAGGGTCGTGGATGAATTTTGGGTAGACAACCTCCTTCCACGGAAGACGAACCACGCCATCACATGTACTAACCAGGCAGGTGTCAAGTCCTCCTCCAACTGGGGAAGGAAAGCAATGCAAGTTTATTTTTATAGCACATTTCAACAACAAGTCAATTCAAAGTGCTTTACATAAAAACTAAAAGCAACATAATATATAAAAAGGCATTTAAAAAAATAAAAGTATTTAAGTCGAAACTAAAAACAGCCCCTGTGTTTATTGAGGGGATCCATTAGGCAAAAAGGGTCCTCCCACATAACGTGTAAAACAAATGTTCAAACTTTTGCTGCCTTTCTTTAGTTCTTAGGTTCTTTTCACCACTTGCCACCTGCTGACACCCATATATCTCTCCCTTCTCTTGTTGCCCTTCCACATGCCATCCCTTAGTCATAAACTTGCTTCTACAAGCCACACATCTGTTCTCTTCCCTGTTTTCCCTCTAATCTTCACAATCATCACTTACTGGCAAACCTACAAGGTCTTAACAGTTTTCACCTAAAAAACCTTATTACGAATCTAATTCTGACTTAAACCCTACGAAAAGCGCTATGTAGACCTTTTCCTGACTCGAAACCTGAAATACCAAGTAAATTTAGGATCAGAAATTGATTAGAAATGACTTTTATCCAGGTGGGTTGGATAGTAATCATCACTCATGCTCTCCCAGGTTCAGTGTGTAATAATTTGGGGGATCTATTGACAGAAATGCAATGTAAAATCCATAACTATGCTTTCAGTGTTATATAAAGACCTTACAAAATGAACCATGGCGGTGCCCTTACATGGACATCGCCATGTTGCACCGCCATGTTTCAAGTAGTCCGAATGGACAAACTGCACTATAGAGCATGTTTCGTGACTACGTTGAATTCGCACCAAGAAGAAGAATGAATAACAACAAGTAATGTTAGTATTAGTAGTAGTAGTCTTGGGAAGTAAAAAAAAATTGGACAAATGGAGGACCACGCATATTATTTCGCACAAAAACCAACAGAGCGTTGGCCAACAGTGAGCAGGGACTGATGCTGTCTTCAAGTGGTAATCAGAATGTTTTTTTCCTCCTTAAATCTTTATTACAAAAATAGAACTAAAGTGTACGTGGGAAATTAAGAACCATACAGAACTTTGATTTCTGCAAAATCACGCATATACATTTTGCAAACATGTAATTTTTAATATGGTTTTAACGGTTAGTTTGCTGTCCACATAGAGTGAATCCAACACATCTTACGTAGCAACGTCCATGTTGATTCCATATTCCAACTTAAGAATACTAAAGTCGGAAGAATAACTTCACATTCACATCCGAGGAGCATGTGAATGCACGAGTCGCTGGTTGCAATTCGAAATCCTCAACACTAGATGTCACTATAACTTACACGCTGAACCTTTAAAAGTAAACAGAAGTATAGGGAATCCTTTCCTTACCTTCTCTCTTGTGGCCCCGTTCTTTGTTGACGCTGTGCAGCCACTCAGTGGTGAACACAAGGGGGTGCTGTGACTCAGGTACCAAAATTTCCTGAACAGTGCGCCCCCCAGGGGCCAGACATTTCAGAGCCAGCCGGGGGCAACGTGTAGAGAAGGGCACCACCTGCAGATAGAAGTCATTACTGCGCAGGAGCCTCCAGTCCAGGGTGGAGAGCTGTACGACCACTTTCTCACCAAGACAGAGAGGCCAGCCGGAGTGAAGGAACAAGCAGCCAAGGTACTGGGACTGGGATGACAAGAAGAAGAAGAAAAGGAGAAGACAGTGTGTTAAATGTATAAATTAAAACAATGTAACCTTCATCTGCATGAAATTAAATATTATGTCTTCTTCTTATACCTCTTAAGGTGTAGTGCTCTGATTTCCCAGTAGAAATCCTGCATTTGGAGTCCTCTCTTGCCAAAAACTATAATGCTCCTATTTAATGTTCATATACAATCTTCTTCTCCCATTCACAAACGCACAGTCCACATGAGCTAACTGGAGCCTGCCTGCGTGATTGTGTTTGGTCTAGTTACATGTCGAGTTTCTAGAACTGATACCTCACCAGTCAACAGCATTCACTAGCTCAACTGGCCAAAAGCCAGTGCCACATAATAATGTCAGCCATGTGACTCACACAGTGTTTTCTACAGTGTAAAACCGCTTAGCTGGCATGACACAGTGAGAAGACTCTGGATAGCTGCAGAGAGTCAGCATGCAGATGACCAACTCTTCACAACAGCCAGCCAAACAATCCACTGTTCCGTCAGTGGAAAACACATCGAGTAGCTCTGTGACACTGAGAAAATCAATCTAAATAAAGCACACTCAACAAAATGGGTCTAAATATAGTAAAGCCCACAACAAGGCATTTTCTCAAGAACTCTGAATGTAGGTGAAGGAGAGAAGGCCCCTAGTTTAATCCTGCATTGTCAGTCGCCTGATCTGTTCACAATTCTAAATGCTATTGCCACCTTAATCAATCCTGTGGCAGAGCTATATCCTCTCTCTCACAAACTGAGATCCAGAACGTCTCTGTCCCCAGTCACATCTAATTGACCAACAGAGGGCTGCTCCCTCCCCCGTCCGTGCTCTCTAGACTCACGAGACATGATCAAATTATATTCCTTACCTACCTCGCCATTCCTTATTCAATTTATTCCCTTTAAGCCTTTCTCTTGCCTCTTTTCTTGCCTGTTCTCTTGCCATAGCAAAGTTTCGGGGTAAGCAAAAGCCTGATATCTGTCAGGGTGGATATTAGCATTAAAAAGCATGTGATTTTTCCTCTCTTAAAAAGTTTGTCTGTTTTGAGTCAGTGCACATTCTGCAACTCTGTGTCCTCTGGCCCTCCTCCCTCCTCCTACTTCTCCCTCAATGTACCCCAGTGTTTGCTCCCTCTTCCACACCTACCATTTCTCAAAAAATCCTCAATCAGTCTACTATAGTCTGCAACCTCCAGCATCTTCTCTTTTTTCACGCACACACGCCATGCGCGCGTGGTGAATGAAGCCATTTTCATTCTCTCCTTCGACTCCCACCACTTCTCTGTTACTCACTCTCTCTTTCTCTCACAGCAGTAACACACTCACATATGGAAGGAATTATTGTCATGACTCACAGTCTAACTCCCGTCCCAGGCAGCTCCACTCAGCTACAATGAAAACACAGTTTGCTCACAATGCCTGTGCATGTGTGTGCACAAGTCTGGAGAAACTGTAAATGGAAATATGAGACCGTTCTTAGCCTCCCAGCTTGTGCTTAACAGTGTGTGTTATTTATCTTTGTGTGTGGGTGCTGGAAATTAAAATACAAGGAATGCTGTTCAGTATAAACCTCGGAGCATTGAATTATGTACATCTTGGATTGTCTTGTTTTTCGTGTGTGAGGCAGAAAGTGCTTGAGAGTGTAATGTGAGGGCACAAAGTGGAAGTCTCATGTTTGCACAGTGTTTCCATAAAGTATCCTATATCATACTATTTTCATGCATTTGTTTTGTATATGTGGGATTCTGAAAAATTACAACCATAACTTTTTTTTACCCTGCAGTTCACTGTATTTCATTTGTCTTTGTCAATTCATTCTTTGAGCTTCCAAGGCAGGAAACCACCTCTATTGTCTGTGGGTCACAGTGGCTGGTAAATCTCAAATTTCACCAGCCACTTTCACTAATTTTACCGGCCAGCTAGAGTTTTAGAGCAAACTCAACCCTCCACAGTGTAGTTAGCAACTAGCAACTACTATAGGGTCACACATGTGTCAAAATATAAATGTCTTGATCTTGTGCCACACTGGTGTCTCCCATGTCATCAAGCACTGTGATACTAGACTGAAGCCTTGACACTGTGACTCAGGGCACAAAAATAAGGACTTCAGTTTGCCATGGAAGTCCATGTCAATGACTGCTGTGAGTCTTAACGTAATTGAGATATGTTTGCCTAAAGACTTGACTGGTCCACAAAAACAAGTGGACTTGGCATTTGGACTGCTCCCTCACTATTTGAGACTGAAATTGAGACTTTCTTTTACAGTAACTGAGACTTGAAGTGAACTTGACTAAAGACATGTCTCATTTGACTTGTTTTGGCCCAATGTGACTTAAACTTGTTTGTCAGAACTTAAGAGCTGATGTAACATCTGTCCCATTCAAGCCCTTGCCAAGCAAGTTCATGCAATGCTGATTAAGCCTATCACCGCCAGATAAATCTCTCTGTATTTCACATCAGTAGTGATGCGTTTTTAAAAAAAAGATACGAGATAGGAGAATGTTTATTATTGATAACTGTTTGTTGTTTATTTTGTTTATTTATGTTTAGTATGGTTATATGGTTTTTGTTAATATGCTTTGGCAATGTTGTTGTATAGGATGTATTGAAATTGAGCAGAAATGAAGCAACTGTCTCTCTCTACATAGCTCTAGAGCAGCCAGGAGAATGGGAGGGTCTATGCTAGAAAAACCTCAGAATAAGAACTAGAAAAGTTTCTGATGGTCAATACACAAAAGAAACTCGGCATATAGAGGAAGGATTAAAGTCAAAAAAAGAAAGCGATTGACACCGAGGACAAACAGATAACTATTGGTGTAGTTTTTATGTGTTAGAGAGAAGCTGAGAGAAGAGAAGGGACTGAGGGCATAAAGAGATGTCATGTTACCGCTTTTGAACAGGCTATTACATTAAATAACGGATTGTTGTCTTATAACCGTGGACTTTTCCCAGGATTTTTGTAACTATTTCTTGAACATGAGACAGACACATAACAATGACCGGATTACACTTTTTAATCTAAGGAATCAAACAGAGTTCTCACTCAATACTTTTTGCATTAGACAGCTGATTCTGCTTCTGATTATATGGCTATGTGTGTGTTCTCATCCACAGTGTTTGCAGTTTGGAACTCACACAGGCATGCTGCTGGAGTTTGTGCAGGAGATGCTTAGCCGGAACAAAGTAGTCCAGGAGGTACCGAAGACTGTCGTGTTGATACGTCGACTCCAGGACTGAAAAGACCTGGACAAACGTGCAAAAATGGGTAAAAACGCTTGAGTGAATGCAGTACATGATTAGACAAACAAAATGTCCAAGACTTTACATTTTTCACTGCTGTCTGGGAAAGAAAAAATCATTTTCACAATATGAGCGTTTCATTAACTAAGAGCAGTATTTGTTTCAGAAAGACCTCATGCAGTTTTGAGTGTATCCGATGGGTTTTGAAAGCGTTTCATTTGCTCAAGAGTGGAAGAATTTCCTCAACCCAGACAGCATGTAATCAGAAATTAAAACAAGAAATTCACCAAGGTTGCTTCATTTCATCCATATTATTTTTCCAAGCAGCTTTTTCCATAGCAACAAAGAAATTTAATTGGAAGCTACATGGCAACTTGGAACAAACCAATTACCAAATTTGCTAACGGAGCGTGGCCCAATAGCTGTAGCTCAAATGAGCCTTAGTACACTGGCTTTTAGGGAAGCAAACGCAAAAGCACTAAAAATAACACTGGCACTTTGTAATGCTAGGTTAGAGATATTAGAGCATTTTCCCAGCTGACTGCTCTTTCACAAAATAAATGGTATGCCTTAAAAGCAGGAATAGTGTGCAGTTTTCAGTAGAACAAGTCTGTCATGCTCCTGGTTGGAGGAAGATTAGTTGTTACTTGGCTATAATTGACCAGTAGTTGGATTTTGTTTGGTTTGGCGTCTAGCAGCAATATATATCTGAGGAAAGCCATGTTATCTACCCATAACATCGCCTTCCCCACATACTCCAAAATCTCCTTATCATTTAATTGAATCTGCATTATTTACATATATTCCCCTGTTTACTGCTTTGAAGATGTGGACTGGAGGTAAGGTGTGTGTGCATGCTTGTTAGATCTACCTGGGAGAGGAGGGGTGGTGCTGTGCTCTCAAAAGGAGGATAAAGCGATGAGAGCGCCCCCTGCACACAATCCTCCATTGCCTCCGAACCCTGAGAGAGACAAAGATGGTAAGAAAGGGTTAATCCTTAACCGGACACTGAGTCAACGCTAATGTCTGTGTTTGTGTTTAACAGCCGGGTTGTCTCGCTCTGTGCTGACACACACAGACAAATATACACACATATTCTACTTTCAACTTCCTGTTGTATGTTCTGGGGAGTGTCAAATACTGCCTCCAAGGCCCAGTAAATGTAAGAACCCCCAGAACAAAAGAGTACAACCATTGCAACATGTTAACCCCCTAATACACAAACACAGACACACACCATACGTGCACGCACAGTCGCATGCACATTCACACACCCATCATAACGCTGGGCCGGCCCGAGAAGTGGAGGGTGACAGAGCAGCGCACGGAACACATACAGTGTTTATTTTTCTAAGGTTGGCATGGTAACCTGCAACTTTTTCCCTCTCTCTTTTTTCCTTCTCTCTTTCTCTCTCTCCCTCCCTTCACATTTCCTCTCAAACCTCCCATCTGCTTCTTTCACTCTTTTGTTCAGTTTCATCCCCCTTCCTGCTCTCTCTTTTTTTAACCCAACTTACTTTGTTTCACCTCCATCCAACTCTCTGAATGTCATCTGACAACAATTACATTGGGATTCTCTTCAACAGACGCCATATTGTGCTGAATAACTACAACGACCGAGTGGATGGATTGAAAGCCATGGGAGAAAATCCCGAATGGGAGAACAGAGTGTACGGAAAAAGAAAGGAAAAAAACGGCTAGCAAGACAGGGGCCAGGAGGGAATGAGCTGGTGGTGGTGTGGGAGTTTATGGAAGAAGACCTAGGTTCAACAGTATTTGAAAGTTGTTTTTCGGATTTGTTTTGTGTAGAGAGTTCAGGTTTAGCCACAGAGGAGGACAGAATGAGTATTACAAACATTTGAGAAGAACTGTGACTAACAACTTCTGCCCCGACAAAACAAATTCAACAAATCACGTATTCAAACTGAGGTCGAAACAACTGTCAAGACTTATTTGCAATTGTTCTTTGAGAAAGTCTTTTGAAGTCTGGAGGACAGAGGGGTGGAAAATGGAAATTTAGGCCCAGAAGAAAGCAAGCAGTTGTAGGGCGGAACAGACCAAAAGCCACTGGGGGACTGTAAACTAAAAAGGAGAAAGTCTGAGACTCATAAACAAAGCAGAACACTTGTGACAAACATATCGTCAGATCTACAGTATCACCCTGATTGGAGACCTGCTCTGCTGAGGTTGATCAGGGTCACACACAGGAGATGTTAGGTTCTGTTTCATATTCTCTTGGTTGCAAACCAGATTTTTCAACTGTAACTTCAGCCCTTATGGCACCAACATAGTGGCACCGTCAGGCTCAAATTTGCGCAGCTTTATTTTTCCATAGTGACAGGGAATTTTGGATGTGAGCTATATGGTAACCTTGGCAAAAAACAAATGACTTACAAATGTTGTTGAACACAGCTCAATTTTCCAGAAGCAGCTCTAAGGTCATGTTAGTCCGTTGGCTTTTTAGTAAACAAAACAACTCAGCCACCAAGAGGTTTTTTTTTTGGAAGGAACAAACAATGTTCTTCTAAAAAGGACAGAAGGGTGTGTGTCCAAGTCACTAATCTTTTTAAGAGTCATTATGATGAAACAAGACAGAAAAAAGCAATAATGTGCTCCTCACATTCCTATAACTAAATTGATAATCCATTGATAATCCAACTAAATTGATAATCCACTTTCAAAAACTTACCAAAACTGGACTACATTTCTATTTGTGGACATTTTTATAGTTGTGGGGGCAATTTTAGACAAGTGATCGTAATCTATCATACGACGCTGTGTCAAAGATGTGTCATGACATACAACACCCTGAATCAATACTTTAACACATTATTTAAAAAAAGGAATATTCAAACTGGGTCATATTAAAGTTTGTGTGAAGACATATATACAGGAGGAGGGGGCTCAGTGTGTGAACTCTAATAAACAACAGACAGCGAGGTGTAATAGGTGTAGTGGTTGTAAAAGAGGCTCAAGCAGCCTTCTGGCTCACTGACAGAACATATTGAGTCTAGTAAAAGCACAGCAGGGGGTTCAGGAGATTGCAAGGCAAGCCAGCAGGAACTTCCTCTTAGAATAAAGCCCTTTTTAAAGCATCCCACAAGACTTGAGTTAATTCAGCATAACACTAAATTAAAGCAAAAATTAAAACATGACCGTGGACACTCAGGTATCCTTTCAATGCCTTTTGGTCTATTTTCTCTATAGTCTCATCAAACTGACTGTTAATACCAATATAACTGTGTGCAAAGCATCTGTACTTTCAACTCAGGTGTAGACCCGGGTTGAATGGGAACAACTCTCAAGCTCAATGGAGCTGCTCATGATAAAATGCGTGGCTTGTGCCAGAGAATACAACTCAATATACCACTCATAGAGCTCCATTACTTAGACCTAAGTGCTGGTACAAATAGGCTACTTGTGTTTTGAGAGCTGCCTTAAAACCAGTTCAATACATATTAGCATCACATTACATTTTGCAACTAATAAAAAGAAAAATTCAATTTGAGACTGGATGATAGCTAAACTCAGTGTAGTTTACTTAGCAACAAGCTAAGCCTGCAACAATATTTGGATTGGATGTGTGATGCGCAATTGCATGCCACTCAGCATTGCCTCTGTGTATGCATGCCTTTCAGCAGGATATACCACAGCTAAAATCCAAAGAATGGAATTTCTGTCTCGAAGCACTTTATCATTCAAACACACTGGGAATGATGTCTAATAGAGAGTGGAACAGTGTGATGCCGCTTTTCCACCAAACCACAAAATTCTTGTAAAAATGTGAATGTTTCTTATTTCCCCCCGCAAAAAAAATCATGGTCATGGGTTTTAGAAGCACAGTCATGCCGTGCGTTTTGTGTGGGTAAGAGGTCAAGTTGATTTACTCTCTAATCTCTCTCCTCTCTAACCTGTAGCTTCCAGTGCCAGTGCATCTAATACAATTAGTCATTCTTCTTTTCGATCACAGACCTGTATATAGACACATGAAACAAAACAGCCCTATTAAAATTTGTAAATTAGATTATCATTTTAGACTCCAAGACAGAAGGAGAGTCTCATTTAAAAGCCGGTGCCTCTTTTTAAATAGACTATAGCTGTAATTCAGTTACTCTTCACTCGGACACTTAATGCTAATGCACTCAGATATCTTGCAAGTCACTTTGGACAAAACTGCACATAAGTACTATAACGTAACGCAATGAATTTAGTATAGAGGCTTTTATGTACTGCATATTTCCCAGCAAATGCTACTGGCACAATGTCCAGTGTTTATGGAGAATTTGTTGTACACACGTTATCACCAAATAAAACCAAACAAGAAAGATGACGAAGAACAGATCTCAGTTAGCAGCTTGACAAGAAACATGACAGTTCATTTAAGGCATGATAAGATTAGCTTTCGCTAGAGTAGTGCATGAGTATCCTGATTTGCTAAACAAGTTAGTGACTTCTTCTTGAGTGATATCTTAATCAAACTAGTATGTGTCTAACAAAACAAATGTCATCATTCTGGTAAAAGGTGTCGAGAAGTGAAGCTGCTGTTTAGAGTCTTTTTTACCAAAGAGCTACGGGCGTCTGCTGGGTAGACCAGTGCAAAATTAGAGGTTAAATACTGAGTATTACCTCTGAACCTAAAGTACATGCAATCAAGTGTAACAGTTTATGAATGTACCACAAGCATAGTCCATGGCGTATCAGAGACTGCCAAAAGAAAACCATGTATTTCAAAAATTGGTGATTTTGAATGTTTCATAAAAACTAAAGGGTTAAGTGTTGACTGTTTTATTTGCTCACGAGAAGTCGGTGTTTTGACAATACTTAGTTCTTACAGGACATTGGCAGATGATATTTATAGGTATGATATTTGTACAAACTTAGAGAAGTTATCACATGACCAAAGTTTATATCATTACAAGTGTGCTGCCTCCATGACAACAAAGTAAAATCCATCCACAAGAGGAAGTGACACAAAGTTAAACGTCGGGGAAAAGATAGTAAGTGGACCTTGACTTAAGCTTTTCTTTGTCAAACTGTAAAAAATATTGTTACGACTGACCACAAGCTCCTCTGTGGCAAAGGGTTGTTTGTAGTTGTTTTTGACTTGACTCTGGCTTTCACCTACTGATATTCTGGCTATGTACAAGTACAACGTGGATAGTCACATTGTCGCAGGTGACATCTTACTCACTTCGTCCACTGTAATTTACAGTCTGTGGTCATTACATCACAGGAAAAGTGTCTGTATGTGTGTGTATGTGTGTGTTCATTTGGCATGTGTGTCAGTGAGTGTGTATCCTCCTGTTTGTGTCAAATATGGACAGAGAGTACGGAACAAGGGTATTGAATTCTTGCGTCAGACTTCCTGTCTTTCTGTCCTGTATGTAGACTGAAATGGAAGAGGCAGCGGTAGTCGTCAAAACAGAAGCACAAAACAAAACAAAAACAGAGATAGATAAAAAAAATCTCTAGAATAAGAAAACTGTAATAAAATTGAGAAGTCAAGGGTAAAGCAAAAAGTGGGAACTCAAGTGCTTTTGAAAGATTTATACAACAATATTTACAACTGTCCCTCATGCTAGTCCATCTTATTGATGTGTGAGTGAATTGAGAAAATGAGATTGAGGTTGACATTGAGAGTGAAAAAGAGACAGGGTGACAGTGAGACATTGAGAAAACCAGACAGCCCTACAGAGACCAAGGGTTCAGACAGAAAAAAAGAAAAGGAGAAAAGAAAGAGGAGGAGGCTGACCGGTGGGAGAGATCGATGGGAAACAAGAGCAGCAGCAACCATGATAGAAACCAGATGTAGACCCGTACAGTACATAAAGGACAGAGCAAGAGAGGAAGAGCGAGAGAGCCGAAAGAAGTTTGGAGAAGGTGGGCGTGATAGAAAATGACTGGGAGAAAAAAATGAGATAGACTCCAACAGAGAAAGAGGGAAGAGAAAATAACAGTGGAGGTGAAGAGAGGAGACAGGAAAAAGAAAGAGGCAGACAGACAAAAGGAAAGCAGGATGAAGAGGAAGAAAGAGGGGAGGCCTGACACTGATTTCCTTTCCTAAATCTTCCTATATAATTTAACCTGACCTGCAGTAGGTCAAACAGCTAGCCGGGATTGTTATAACCAAGTGCTACAGTCTTTCGCTGAATAGAATAAAAGGCAAGTTTCACAGCAGATGAGTTTTTACACAACACTCGTGTGCGAGGTGGTTTATAAATGTGATAAATGAGTATGGCATTTTGTCACATTTATTGGTGTTACTGGTGTTCCTGTGTGACATTTCCTGATGTAACATAAATTAGCAACAGACAATTTAAATAAAGACAATAGCAGTCACACAGACAGGTTTTTAACAAGCCGACAGTTTAGTGTTATTTTTATAAAAGCACATTACATGTAGGTAAAACTGAAAGTGACCATGCCTGGTTTGTTGGTAGTAATCCCTCATTTCACACAAAAACTGTGGAACAAGGTATTTGGTCTTGATGACGTAAACAAAAGGACAATATTCTCAATAAATTTACCATTTCTAAAATAACTTTGACTAACACAAGCTTTGTTTACAACCTATATAATCATATGCTTGTGTTTCTCTGCGTAGTCATTTTTATTAGAGACCCAATAACATTGAAATATTAGGACCTCAAAAAGTTGAGATTGGGAACGTGTTAGCAAAGAGTTGCATATTCACAACTAGCAGACTCAAAACATTAGCATTCATATGGAGTTGTATTTCTGGCCACCTAGCTACCAGCTAACCAGCTAGTTGCTAACATTGGCTTCTGGGCAGATTGTGTTTAGAGGGTTTATCAGAATGTTTCCAGTGAAAACAGTTTTCTGCTGAGGCGAAGCAGTGATACAGTTGTGAGCAGTGAGCTAAAAGATGCTAAAATGTTCTATAGAGCTGAGAGGAACTGTGTCTGTGGGTTTATCACATTACACATAATCATTTGATGCAGTGGTGATGTGAAAACATTGATTAGCACAGCTTTAACTCAAGATTTAATGATTTATACAATATCTCACAAAAGTGAGTACACCCCTCACATTTTTGTAAATATTTGATCATATCTTTTCATGTGACAACACTGAAGAAATGACACTTCGCTACAATGTAAAGCAGTGAGTGTACTGCTTGTATGAAAATTTGCTGTCTCCTCAAAATAACACACAGCCATTCATGTCTCAATTGCTGGCAACAAAAGTGAGTACTCCACTAAGTGAAAATGTTCAAATTGGGCCCAAGTGTCAATATTTTGTGTGGCCACCATTATTTTCCAGCACTGCCTTAATCCTCTTGAGCATGGAGTTCACCAGAGCTTCACAGGTTGCCATTGGAGTCCTCTTCCACTCCTCCATGACGACATCCCGGAGCTGGTGTATGTTAGAGACCTTGCGCTCCACCACCTTCTGGAGGCCCCACGGATGCTCAACAGGATTTATGTCTGGGAACATGTTTGGCCAGTCTATCACCTTTATCCTCAGCTTCTTTAGCAAGGCAGTGGTCGTCTTGGAGGTGTGTTTGGAGTCGTTATCATGTTGGAATAATGCCCTGTGGCTGAGTCTCCAAAGGGAGGGGATCATGCTCTGCTTCAGTATGTCACAGTACATGTTAGCATTCATAGTTCCCTCAATGAACTGTAGCACTCCCACCGCCATGCTTGACTGTATTGTCTTTGTACTCCTCACCTGGTTGCTGTCACACATGTTTGACACCATCTGAACCAAATAAGTTTTTCATGGGCTCATCAGACCACAGGACATGGTTCCAGTAAACAATGTCCTTACTCTGCTTGCCTTCAGCAAACTGTTTGCAGGCTTTCTTGTGCATCATCTTTACAAGAGGCTTCCTTTTGGCACAACAGCCGTGCAGACCAATTTGATGCAGTGAGCGTCGTATGGTCTGAGCACTGACAGGCTGACACCTCCACCCCTTCAACCTCTGCAGCAAAGCTGGCAGCACGTCTATTTCCCAAAGACAACCTCTGGATATGACGCTGGACACGTGCACTCATCTTCTATTGGTCGACCATGGCGATGCCTGTTCTGAGTGTAACCTGTCCCGTTGAACTGCTGTATGGTCTTGGCCACCGTGCTGCAGCTCAGTTTCAGGGTCTTGGCAATCTTCTTATAGCCTAGGTCAACTTTATGTAGAGCAACAATTCATTTTTCAGGTCCTCAGAGAGCTCTTTGCCATGAGATGCCATGTTGAACTTCCAGTAACCAGTTTGAGATAGTGTGAGAGCATAACACCAAATTAACACACCTGCTCCCCATTCACATCTGAGACCTTGTAACACTAACGATTCACGTGACATCAGGGAAGGGAAAATGGCCAATTGGGCCCAAATTTGGACATTGTACTCACTGGTTGCCAGCAGTTTAGACATTAATGGCTGTATGATATGTTTGAGGGGACAGCAAATAACACTCTTTTAAAAGCTATACACTCTACTTCAGTGTTGTCACATGAAAAGATATAATCAAATATTTACAAAAATGTGAGAGGTGTACTCACTTTTGTGAGATACTGTAGCTATTTTCTGGATTATGGGGAAAAATGTGACGAAGACCACGACTGAGGGCAAATTGAAAACAAACAAAGAAACCGCATGGATGCCCAATAGAGCTGGCAATGAAATGGCCATGACCAGCAAATCGCTATGTTGGAAAGTAGCCATCTTTGGTGCGCATTCCCTGTTTGTCAGAGAATCTTGACAATCACAGGAAACAGAAAAGTTAAAGAATGATTCCTGTGATTGACAGCATCGCTGACCCTGTCCAGATTGTTTTAGTGCTCTTATCTCCACCCGCCTGGTGCTTCAAGCAGGTTAAAACCAACACAGAGATTTGCTGTCAGGCTTTTTTTTTGGCCAGAGTGGAAGACTGGTACATCAGTACTGGTACATTAGTGTTTCAAAATCAGAGCTCAGCAGGCAAAGAGAATGGAAATACCCTCTGCCACATATTCTTGAAAAAAGGAGCAACATTGCATGTGTCACTGTAATGTCTGACACTGTTTGCTAATGCATTTTAACACCTATGTGCATGTAATAGCGGACATGTTTGTCCCTGAGCGAGTGTGTATGCATGCAATCATTCCTCGTGGGTGAAGTGTTCTGGACACATGTTGGGGAGGTTCTTTGTTCCCTTATACAGATTGTTGCAGATGTTAAATTCACCCTTCAGAACCGGGTGTCATAGGAAAAGTTACTTTTCTCTACACTTTGCTGTGACTCTTTGAGTTCTTGTATGTACATCTACATTAGTTTTCCCTCGTAAACTTCCCCAACTACTTCTTGAGAAAAATGAAACTATACGGCACATGTTCTTCCCCCCCTTAAGTCCATGCCATCCCTTGTTCCCCCTTTCTCTCACTTTTTCCCTTTTTCTCTCTCTCCCCTTTTCTCCCAGGTCCAATGTGGAAAATGCGGCATCACTGAAACCACCGTTGATGCTGTCCAAGACTCCTAAAATAAAAAGTAACCCTACCCTCCTCTTTTATTCCACTCTTTCCCACTCCAGCTCTCCCTTTCTCTGCTTTCTCTCTTCCTCTCTCTGCCAAACTGCTCCACCCTGCCCAAGGCACAGGAGCAGGATCATGATCTAAATCTCTCTTTGCTGATTTCTTTCGTTCCTAATGCAATTTATCTTCTCACATGTGCATATGTGTCATATGTCTGCGTGAATCATTTCTCTGTCTGTCTGTCACTGATCAGACCATGAGTGGGTGGGGATGGTAAACAAAATCCCTAGAGATGCAACAGAGAGCTTTTGCTTTTGTGAAGCCCCCCCCCCTTGCAAGTCAACCACAAACATCACCAACGTCACACACCTTAAATCATGTCATTATAATTTGCTGCCACTGGGATCTGACAACTTTGCAAGTTGTAACTGCTGACTAAACTCCTTCCCAAATCAAATGCATGCCTTTATGAGAAGTTAATGTAAAATATAAAAGTAATTCTGTTTGGAGATTTTGAAGGACTGGGGATATTTGTAAAATGTAAAAATGAATAGACTATGCAAATCGTATGCAAATATACTGTAAAGGCTTAAAATACTTAAAATGTCACATTGCCACTGGTCAAAAACAGAAAATCCTATGATAGCAGCCCTTCATAGCACAGATTGTGTTTTTTATGTAGAGTTCAGGACATGAACACTTTTGAGTCCCAGAATGAGTTTGGAAACAGCTTGTGATACATAGCCGGAACATTAACACCGTGTCTAGATAAGTTTGATTTCTATCATCCTCCAGACAAACGAGTTCTCCTTAGCTAAAAAAAACGGGGACTTACCATGACTTCAGTCAGGAATTCCTACATAGTCATCAGCTTCTTTCCTGCATTTGCTTCCTCTCCGCATTCTCTGCAAAAAACTCTCAGTTTTTATCAAACTGCCCCCATTACGTCCTTTGAGTGCGTTTTCTTCAAATCTTTCTTGGCGTACGTTTTCAGCGCGTGAACAGTACTCGTCTCTCCCCCTCTCTCACTCTCCGCTATATTTCCCAGCCTGGGAATGTCCAAGCTGCATTTTTTCCCTTTCCCCTCTCCGTCTGCCCGGCTGTCCAACGCACTCCCCTCTCTTCCCCTTCCCTCTCCTCTCCTCCTCTCACCTAACAAGAGCACTACAGTCTCTCTCTGCACTCAAACTTTCCACCTCCCCACTGGAGTAACTTAAATGAATAGACAATGAAAAGCTGTTACCCCACCCAGCCGTAATTGCAAAAGCACCCCTCTGATGTTTTATTGTTCGGTTATTGATGAAATCAGGCATTCTTTATTCTCCGTGGAACATAATTAAGTGTATTCGTAACTAGGTTTAATTTGATTAAAATAGTTGTGAAAATAACTGAAAATAGCTACTCAAACAGGTAGCACGTGTTTCCTGTATATGGTAAGCCTATGTTCCATAGTGTCATACACAAAAACATAAATGGGAACAAACGTGCCAAATTTGCAAATAGTTAATTTTTAGCAGAATGGATTTTCCTCTACCAGAACATTGCGTTTTAAGCAAGTTTTAAGTTGACTCATCTTCTATTTCTGGGTCACTGAAATTGCCCTTTTGCCACACATGTAACATTAAAGAAGGGTTAAAGGGCAACTCCAGTAATTTAGTATGCGCTTCCACAACATGCAAGAGACACTTTTAGTTCCAAGTAGATCAAGCTCCAGTGCTGGATCCTATATTTCCCGACTAAGTTCCATTTTTCCTTAAGGCCAGTTCATACTTCTGCATCGAGTCTATGGCCACGTGCCGTCATGAGCATTTACGGATGGGTTCAGGTAAACAGACAGGTACGGAGTAATCAGACGGGTACAGGTAAACAGACAGGTTGGTTAGGGTAAACAGACGGGTAGGCGCCATCAAATAATTATTATTATCATTATTTTATGCTGGTGTGTTGGTGTCTGCGTCTCTCTGCAATTACACTGGCTAAACATTAGTTGGGAAAAAGGTAATTGCTGGGAGAAAAGGGCTAAGCCATAGGCTATGGTGTAGATTTGACACAGAAGTGTAAACTGGCCTTTAGACTTCCCCTACCTAGTAAATGTCAGTGTCTTTCACAGTCCATGCACCATTAAATGTCTGTTCTCCAAGCCTGACATCATCAGTGGCCATTTTCTCACTTTAGGTCACATCTGCAACAATGTATTTTTGTTTTGAAATGCAGAGTTGCATTTAATATTTTGTACTTTGCAAATAACATTCATACACTTGTATTGTGCATGTCACCGTATTTGATTTACGACAACTCCCAGTCCATTTCTGCCACAGTCTCTTTGTACTCCCATGTTACTTTCAGTAACAGTTACACCTCGTTGTCAGTCCATGCAAAACATCTCTGGTGTAGTTCTTTACCATTGCTATTCTTCGTTCGTCTCGAGTAGACAATCTGCTTCCTGTTTACATCAGCATGCATATGCCTAGTGTACATAAAGGGCCCTGTGACATGCGTTTTCAGTCGTATTAATATAGACAGAGATCCGTTCTGATACACAGCTAAAACACCGCTGTGGATTTTTTCATGTGTTTTAAAACAAAAATGCAGTACTGTGGATGTGGCCTTAGACAGCTGTCTCCAGAGCTTCAGAAGAAGTGATACTCTGTTGTTACAAGCTAAAGAGTATTCCCCCATCACTAGACTGATCATTGCGTAAAATCAGTGACCCATTAAAGCTATTTGCAAAAATTATATTATAGCAAGGCCTGAAGGGATCATAGTTTAGCTGTCCTTTCAAGTTGACTCTCAGTACATGTTTTGTCAGGAAATAAGTGCATCTTTGTTAGCTTAAAACTGTTTGAGAGCAAGATTTACATTATGCATACACTCTAAATCAAAACGTGACATCTGACAATACAGTGTTTAATTTCGTGGAAATCATACAGTAACAGACTGGAGGCATGCTTGCACTATAAGTAACATTTTAGGTTTGAGTTGCCATGACTCACACAGTTTCTTATATCTTTGATGGTTTTATTGTCCCATAATGGTGCCACACTGGTTGCTAAACTGAGCCTGCATGGTTTCAGTTTAGACCGCTGTAATGACTAGAGTCACTTTTGAGCAGCCACTACAGTGGTTCAACAGCACCCCCTTGTTTATATGTAAAATATTGCAATAATGGAAAAGTAGTTGCCGGAGAAGGAGCTTGTTGTTAACAGAGGCGATCTTCTATTAGTGTCTGTCTTCATCATTGGTCATCAGTTCATTTAGTTCATTATGGAATTATTAAATAAATATTACTGTAAAAGATGAAGGCAAACATATGCCCCTTACTTGCCTCTCTTAAATATTATTTTTTTAAATACATTTTTTTCTGGCTCAGTTACATAAAAAAGTAGTAACAACATTCCTTACAATCCTTCTGAAGTATATGACGCTTTTTTTACCTGATTGTTTCTAGTTTATCAAAAACATAAAAGTGTGGGAACTGTGGGAATGAATCAAGATATCTTAAATGCAAAGGGACATATTGGATTTCAAAAGCATATGATCAAATAGAATAGAAGTATAGAACATTTCAAATTTCTGGGTGAAAGTCGTGATTCAGCAACCTGGCAAGAAGGATTTTTTGCACCTTTAAACGCACAGGATTGTGCAACACCATATAATTTAAACATGTGTCCTGGTTGTGTTTTTAATGCTTCCTCTGTATAATGGAGCCTTTCAAAAATGTTCTGTTACAGTAGGGTAATAAAATGGGAGGGTTCAACTATAGCAATGAACTGCAACTGCAGCGATGCAAGTGTATAAACTGAGCGAAAAAGATTAAAGCTTCCACAGTTAAACATTCCTGAGGCCATAACTGACTGACAAATGTTTATTTCCATATATTTGTGTTTGATTATTAATATTCATTCTCAATTCAACAATTTAATAATGTTCCTTTATTTGCACTGCCTACAAAGATTTATTTATTTTAGCATATTATGAAATACTAACAGAACATGGAAATTGATAAATTCTTTCCTACCTCAAGGTCAATCAGACACTTACAGAAAAATATGCACCAGTATCAAATTTTCCGTTGATTAATTTAAAAACTAAGTTTGATGTAGTGAACATTGCTATTAATAGTTCAGCTGCGCAATTCACATCTCTCACATCTCTCTCACATGTCAAAAGCAGATGACATGATAAGATGTAGGAATGCAAGCTGACACATTTGTATAGTCACTACTTATGTTGAGATTATAATGTATGAATTAATAATGTCTCTTAATATTTAATCAGTGGTTTAGTGCAGTGCCCAGATTTCAATTTAGTTCATATAACATATGGGAATACTGTAAACAAAAAACCCACAAACAATTAGAAAATAAACAATAAGAAAGAACAGGCTCTCAGCTGAGAAAAAGGTGACAATCTTCATCTCAGCTAACTCTAATGCCGGGCTTACACCAAAGGATTTTCACAGTCCCAGACTAAAGACCGGCAGTCTTTAGGAATCTTTACTGAAGTCTCGCCGAGCTCCCGTCGTCTCAATCGTTAAATGTGAGCTGATAATCTTATAACGTCTTTTCTAAATCTTTTCAAAATCTTTTGGTGTACGTCCAGCATACGAGGTTAAGACATATCAAGTCGCCTGCCCTCCACGAGACTGATGGTTACGTGAGATTACGGTGACACAAACCCACATGTGAAGACTAAGACAAAGAATGCATGCATTACTGCATGGATGACTCTCCCACCACTGTCACATTCCTGCCACTCAGTTGCATGTTCATAGTGGGAGGAGGGGGAGCAGAAAATAGACAACTACTGGTACTGGAGAGAAAGAATGTTGCTGGTTACTGTTGACTTATGGAGGAAATGATAATATTATTTCACATCATCAGCTGTGTCTGACTTTGTGGATATTGTACAATAATTACATGTGCGTATATAACTGTCAGCTTCAGAAGCCAACAATATAAAGTAATAGAACAACATCAGACATAATAGTATTTGAAAGCTAGTTCTATCTATTGGACATACTATTCAAGGACCATACATGCCAGAGAAGCATACACATCCACTTCACATAGCATTAAAACCTTCCAGTCTCCTGGAATGGTCACAGTGACGTAGCGACCTTCCATGCCTGCACACTGGAATGTGAATACTGAGTTCCCAATCGGGATCGGTGCCCCCAGCAGATTTTCAGGACAACATTGTTTTTTGTTGACGATGGTGACAGCAGTAACCTTGTGCACAGCAAGTCCACTCCCCACCAGGGATTGGACTGTATCAAAGTACAGGAACAGAATTCATCAAATCCACTTCTACACCCACTAACAGCCATCACAGGAGGAAAATGGCCAGTTCAATGACAATGCTGTTTGTTTGTTTAAGGCCGCAATTGGTAGAAGTTTAAATAAAGTAAAAAAAATAAACACAAAAAGAAAGACAAAACAGGAATTATCAATATCACACTGTAGTCAAAAAATTAAGTTAAAGATGGAAAAATTGAAAATGAAATTCTAATACAATACACTTTTTCTGGTCAAATTTGACAATCTCCTCACAGTCTGCTAGCTGTTGATTATGTGTGTGTGCTGAAAAATGACATGACCAGCTATTTAAGCCATGATTTCTGTGTCAGGTAACATTAAATGACTTGCCAATAGACATCTTACATTCTAGTTTGCCAAGACATGCTGTTGTTGTAATGTTAGCTATAGTAACAGGAGCTGCTATGCTGCAAATGTATAGCGACAGTTTGCTAACCTTCATCTTAATGTTACTTGCAGTGTCTTTCACTCTATATATATGTTATCAACTTTAAATAGTTAGCAGGGTTACACATCCACCATACCTCCACCTGTCAAGAAACTGATGGTACACAGGGCAACTTTTTGAGCAATGTTGCTGGGCATTCTTGGTGGTGGCAAGTCTGACTATATTTTGAACGTGTAGTGTTGGGCGGGGCAGTGGCCGAGTGATAGGGGACATAAACAACTAAAGACAAGGAACGAGAGAAACAGAGGCAAATAGAGTTACTCATGAAGCAATGGCAAAAACAAGAAACACACAGGGAAAAAAGATACAACTCAAACATAACCCAAAACTATGACAGACTAAACATAGAGAAAACATGAACACAAAACCAAAGTCCTAACATTGTTCACAAAATATTTATTATTATATTGAGCATTGTGAAATAATTCAAATTATCCTCGACAAATGTGTGACAGAACCTAAAATAAATGGATGAGAATGTAAATCAATGTATAGAAAGATTCTTCTTTTCATATAGTCATCCACTCATTATAATATCTACCCTCCTGCATTGTTACATAATTTCCAGGACATAAGAAATGGTTTTAAAATTGAGTTTTACTTTCGTAAAGGTAAAGCATGTTACAAAATTCTGTTTATTTGGTAACCTCCTTAAATTTGTAGTTGCTATAAAAATATGCTTTTAAAGTGTCCAAGAACATATCAAATTACCTATTATTTCCAAAAAAGATACATGAAAGTATTGCATAGCTTTTATCATATTAACATTATTAGTTTTTGAACGTGAAGGCAAAATATGTCACTGTTAAAAACCCTTTGTAAGTCTGACTGTTTAATCAAGTCTGTCTGAAGTCTCAAGTCCAATAATACTTAGATCAGTAAATAGATAGTTTTGCTTTGATTATAGCACTGATTGTAAAAATCTGTCTTTGCAATGTTACTGCTTATCAGAGCTGTAAATCCATTAGTTTCTTTTGACAAAGTCACTGATGCATTTGATGACGTTAAGGAACTAAGAACTAGTATAACTACATGCTTAAAAAGTTTTTTACCTTCATGACCCATACTTGTTGAAAATCTATTTGCAACTAAGAATGTAACACAAACTATTAAAATACTGGGTACACTTATTTGGTTAATGGCATAATGTTCACAATAGGACTATATTTTTATGAAAATATGTCATTTGAAAAAAAGGAATTTTTGACAATTTTGACAGAAGATGAGCAAGATGACAGGCGTCCATCTTTTTGTTGTTGTTTTCCTGAAAATGTGGGAAGGAGCTACTTGGGAAACAGTAACAAACATCGGAAATGTTAAAAAAAATGTCTGCATTGTGCAGCCCATGGAATATGTTGCCCTAACGTTAGTCATTGAGGTGTCCTGAAAATATCTTTAAAACAGCAGTAAGTGACCTTTTTGGTTTGTGTTTATCTATCAGAAAAATAACCCTGTGACAGATGGATTAGGCACGAACTTAGGCCACTGTTAAAGTGATGCTTGGTGTACACATGAGTATTTTAAAACCTAAACCGATTTTAAATGTCAAATATGTGCAGATTTAAAAACATTTGACATATTTTTTGGTATTTTAAACCTGGGTGTCGAAATCACTGGTAGATGCACAAAGTTGTTGGAATCTGTTTAGCAGATGGCTTCAGTTGGCAGTCTTGAACCAACCACAGTGGCTGCAACTTATTCCTTTAAAGTAAGTGGGCCCGTCAAAATTATGTCCACAAAAAGTGCTTCTTTGTTTGCCACTGATGAAAGCATTGAAAGGATCTCTACCTGTGACAGTATGTAGGCCTTCTGTGACAGTACCCACTGCAAGAGCCAGGGTCGTCCCTCCTCAATCCTCAATAATTTTGTTAAAAAAGTTCAACAGCCAAACCCACAAAAGTATGTTAAGCTGAAAAGCCAAGTTAATAATCATGGTCAAAGATGAGTATGGTTGATCAGCATACTTACCAATCTCCAGACAGCCTAAATCAGGATACCAAACCTAACCAAGTAACTGGGAACGTTTCCCCCAGGTAATGTGTGTCTTGCCAGAGTTTTCTTGTGTCCTGGAGAAATTATGGAGTAATATTGTTGAAAAGCAAGAGTGTAGTTTTGTGCATTCAGATGACATTTTCTGCACCATTGTCTGTCTTTTCTGCTTCAATTTATCTTAGAAATGTTTTTCTTTTTACAAAGGGAAACAATAAATTCAGGCAGCAGGTGACATCACAAAACATAAAAATATAATTGAATATAATGCAGTGAGGCTTTCAGGCATCCTGGCCTTTAATAGCTCCTCTGTTTAAGTTTTCAGCTCAAAAACACATGCCTGTGTTCTCTGACACGTAATGAATAAAGTGGTAATAGTATCCCATTCAGACTGTCTGACCGACACAGAACCATTTGGGACTGTACTGGATGAGACAAGCAGGTGGATAAACGAAACTAACTGAAAACACTGATCAGGGATAGCCTACATTTCACCACAAATCCACACAAATGTTTATTTAAGCACCTCTGATGAAGTGCTGCTCTCTAAAGTGCAGCTCTCAGCCCCAAACAGAGCAAGTTTGCGCCACAGTTTATGACATTTTAATAATGCAAACCTCTATTAACTATGTTACTACTCTGTCCCAAACTGGCTGCGACTCAGCAGGTCCACTTCATTACTATCAGAGCGCATGCTGGTGTGACATAAGCTGGGCAGAGTTGATTCGCATCAAGTCGATGTTATCAGTTACATTTGTCTTTCACTACGTGAGAAAATTGATGTGTGGTGTGACAGTGTGTGTTGTAGCTAGGACCTACATTCCCATCTCTCAGCCACTGAGCATGACTAACATAGCTGACAACTCTCACGCTCTGTGCCTGAGAGTAGGCAGCTATGTGCTGTAACAGGTCCTAGTTACAACAGTTATCCAGTTGAAATGTGTAAACTTGACATGTCAACTAATTTTTAGTTTTAGTTTTACTCTATGTGTCTTAAGCCATACTTTTCTTGTTTTGTTGAATTAGGTTAGCTACCTGGTAGCTTTCTGTGTAACTGAATTGCCTAAAGTAGCTTAAATAACTAGCTATATTCTTTGTTTATATTAGTGCTGGCTATGCTACCATGTTGCTTAATTTTAATACAGCTATCAAACAATATATTCACCAATTTAACATATAACTAATTAGAAGGGTCTAATTACAGGGTTCTTATTAGAAAATGAAGAACAGTGTGACACTGATCATCTCTTTTACTAATAAACTGGCTCTCATTGTCAACTACTATAGCTATCCACTGCCTTGTAAGCTCTTCGTTAGTCAGATCTGCTTTTCTGTACCCTGCTTGTATTATGTGGATATTTTATATCAACAAGGCTAAGCATGACATTTTAATCCAAATCCAGCATTACATTACTTCTATGACTGTTGCCCTACCACATGGCCAAACATCTAAAATGTAATGAGGTACAGAAATGTTTACTCCAACTGGAGGCAGCTCAAACATTGCTGGAGTCAACACATTGTAACACATTTTTCTCCCAACCATCCATTTAAAGGTGGCACAGGTATGGAGAGTTGATGCATTTGACAACAAATACCATGGGCGTTTCAAAGTTGTGTTTGCTGATATGACCAATTATTAATGCCACTAACTGGATAATCAGTTTGCGTAAAGTATTTATTTGACAAATATGTAATAAAATTCAGTTGTTAGCTAATGCAATGTGCAAAATCAGTTTCACGAATATTTGGCATCATATACAGCACTTTTTATGAGCATCTGGTCATTTTCATGTGTACTTGCACATACACACACACTTGAGAATGTCAGCCAATGAAGACCTCATTGTAAAAAGATTGTTGAATCATCAACAATAAATTCACACCCAAGACAATAATAATAATCATATAATAACATCATGCAAAAACACCAGTCTGCTATTTGCTGGCATCGAGTTGCAGGAGAGGAGAAAAACATTGTTTCTTTGCTTGTCTTGCGTGCAGTGAAGTAGCTTGCAGGACAGAGGATGGACTACAAAAAATCATTAAATAAAAATAAAATTGAAAAATTAATTTTTTGTTTCAGAGCCGAGATGTTTGAATAGTTTATATTCAGTAGCACATGTATATGAATATGGAAGTTAAGGTTAAAGTTTTCTTGTCTTGACTCATGGAGGTTAAAACTTTCCTCATAAGATGGCCAGCACACCCACAATGATCAGCAGAGCTATAGGGGAGGATTGGAGAACAGACATTTTTTTTATTTGGCAGTAAACAAACACATGTAATTTTCGGCACTTTTTGGATAACTCTTAAAAAAACAAACCTATCTCTCATGCTTACCTTGTGTCAGTGAATGCTGCAGTGTAATGGCGTGGATAGTGGTCATGCCAGAGGTAATAGTCTGATTGGTGACATATGGATTTCCCAAATCTAGAAGAGGGCTCAATAATCGGACAACAGGGGTTCCTAGATTTCTAGAATCTGAGATCACAACTAAAACACAAAATAAGTGCAGATTTTATTAGCACATGAGAAAATGACATTATATGTGCCACTCTCAACTACGACAGTGGGCCATAGTTGACTGATGAAAGTGCAAATGATGTGTGAATGAATGTGTATTGCTAATATGTTAGCTTACATCTGTTGAAAGATCCAGTCAAGACTGCGAGTGAGTAAACTGTTGCTGATTTAGTAGCTGTTATTGGTAATGTGGCAACAAATGTGCACTGGATTCTGGTTCCATCGACCCTGCCCATTACTGAACTCACGTTTAGCTAGAGAGAAAGAAGAAGTGTGTTAATATATCCAATATTTATATACCATACAGATAGTGATGACTTGAATTAATGTTTGCCTTGCTTTGTTTAAGCAGCAGGTTCATAAAGGCTATGTGTGTCATCTTGTGCATACTGAGTGAACCACTGAATGTTAAGTGTCTGTTCAGTATTAGAACAAAAAGAAAATTTAATGTAAGTGTAGACATAGAGATAAGGTTGATAACTAGGCTAGATCAGCTGGATCAACTACTGTTCACATGTTTTCCTTTCCACAAAATTGCATGTTATAGTACAGTGTTACATGTCAGGCCATTCGTGTGTGCCATGTAGCTGCTATGAAGTCTCATTCATAGTCTTAGAACTAACCTTTTTCTCAATCAGCTGGATGTTACTGAGGACAGTTGTAAAGAATCTAACAACACCACCGTCGTTTGCACAGACATAGGTTGAGTCATTTCCTCCCTGTGGAGCAAAACCAGAGATGGTTAATACAACCGGTTTACATAGCTGAATTCAAACAAAATTTAGGCTGTGATCGGCTCTGGGTTAGACTTCATGGTACTCCACATACCAGTGTGCCGTCAGGTGACAGGGAATTAGCTGTGTAGCCTGTGGACTGTCCTGAGAGTGCAAACTCAAAGTTTTGACCGCTCTGCCGCTTGACACCAACAAAGTAACATGTTGTATCACTTGAGGGGTCACACACAGCAGGCGCAGACACACAGAGCTTTTGGGTCCCACATTCTGCCCTAGAAAGAGGTGTCTTCAAAGGAAACGGGAAACATTGAAGTGGTTGGGAAACGTGCACTTTGATCAAGTTCAACACCATAAATAAAAGTCACTTTATATGATCTTTTTCTAATGATTTCAACATTTCAACATTTTTTTGGAAATTCTCACCTGAAGATATCCCACTGGGATGATGTAGGGTGTCACCAGGGCTGTACTTGTTGGTGCTGCTGTCATGTTTGTTACCAATGGTGTATTTGGTGTACTTGTCATGCTTGTTTCCATCGTCTCATCTGGTGCACTTGTCATGCTTGTTTCCATCGTCTCATCTGGTGCACTTGTCATGTTCGTTTCCATCGTCTCATCCGGTGCACTTGTCATGCTTGTTTCTATCGTCTCATCCGGTGCACTTGTCATGTTCGTTTCCATCGTCTCATCTGGTGCACTTGTCATGCTTGTTTCTACTCGTCTCATCTGGTGCACTTGTCATGCTTGTTTCCATCTGTCTCATCTGGTGCACTTGTCATGCTTGTTTCCACTGTCTCATCTGGTGCACTTGTCACGCCATTTGGCACTTCCATTCCAATATCTTGACTTTGAGCATAGGTGCCCACAGATATCCAGGACAACGTCACTAACAGGATGATGAGGATCAGTCTGTTGTCCATACCTAGAGTAGGTAGAGTAAGATTATTATATATTATTATTATATAATATAATGTTACACTGTATACGCTTCATTTACAGTTATTTTATCAGGTAGAGAAATTATTTATTGGAGAAATATTTTACTAAACACAGGGCCCTATGAAATGCGTTTAAAACTTTTCCAGACTCCAATTAATTGTTCCCAAATTTATTTTGTATTTCCATTTAAATTTTTCTGAATTCAGAATTTTATCACCAAAACGAGTGTTTAATTATGAGATGGATAAATAACCAATTAATTTGATGTAACACAATACTGCACTATAGAAAGTGCTTAAATAAAGTTCTAAAACAAAACATCCCATCCTTTTGTAAAATAAATGCTTCACATCTGAGCTTCACATTACAACATTCCATAATTCACTGTATGTGTGTGGTCGGAGCATACAAGAGTAGGACACAAGAAAACCTATAATTTAAAAATACTGAATACATGAATGCACCTGTCAGTCTATCCCCTCTACATTTGTTCAGTAGAGAAATTCATGGTGAAAGCAAGCAGAGCATTGGAATAGATTTGCAGTAAGTTGTCAACCTGGCAGTAAATGTACAGTTTAGGTTAAAGTATGTAAGTTAATTAATGCTGCAGCTTCTCAAGACCAACAAGAGTCTCATTTCTTGCTTCCCCAACTGCTGTCGCAGCTGCTTTGGTGTTAGCTAAATATATAGGTAATAGTGATGTTAATTAGTTGCACGTCACTATTACCTACAGCCAGTGTAAATGTAAAATGTATATTTCATTAATTACATGTACCCCACATAGTATTTATCCAGAAATAAGTTATAATAATAATAATAATAATAATAATAATAATAATAATAATAATAATAATAATAATAATAGATTTAATGACTTGCATATAGTTTTAGCCTACCTGTAGATATTATCATCTTCGGTTCAGTGAGGGTGAAATTGGATTTGGAAGCAAAAAGATGTGCAGTTTCTTGAAATGAAGATCCAGTGTAGTTTTATTCTCAGCTGTGATTTACAGGTGGACTGCTGGTACTTCAGCAGGATCCCAGGTAAAGATGAGACACCTGTTCACCCTGATACACTATTTAAACTAAGGAGTAGGGTAGAGTTGACAAAAACCTTGACGTGACGTTTTGTAGAGAATGGGGTGGGGAATTTGGACTTATGGGTGTAAGTGATGGAAACCACAATGCACTTTCTCATGCCTTTGCATATTTAACCCTGTCCATCCGTGAGAGTTTAGGTTACCAAATGCATACTTCCTTGAGCTCACAGTTCTTCTTGTACCTGATTTGCATGATAAAGATAAGGAAACAATTGCTCATTTTAGTGTGTATAGTCATTCTGAGTTTTTAGCAACTTCAAAGTTTTTATAATGTTATTTGTAAAAATATGAACCATAATACTAAGGGTTTTAAGTTTGAGGTTAATTTAATGAATCTGAGAGATTTGAGTGGACAGATAGATCTCATCTGACTAAGTCTTTAGATGTTGGTCGTAATCCAGATGTGGGAATCATGTTGTTAGTCAGTGATTTGTAACTTCAATTAAAGTAACATACATTAAGCATCGTTCAGTATTGTAAATGCCATTTAGTTATTGAAGTAGTTTTAGCATGTTCCACTTACAGTGTCAAGGGGTTCTCAAATGTCCCAGATGGTCCCTCTCATTTTAAAAAGACAGCCATCCTGTGACTTTCCATTTACATCCTACACAATTGCAAAAATGTATTTTTGCTATAACAGGTAACAACATGCAAAACACAGACAACACTAAATTGTACATGTGTGCATGTTTAAAGTACCATGAGTTTAGATATGAAACCAGTTGTGCAACTATTGAAACAATGCCAAGAACTGGTTATTCAGTGCCAGTGCAAGCTCTGCTGTTTGCTTCAATATCTCAATTGTGTTTTGCGGTTTATTTTAAACCTTTTCCAGCCATCCCTATTGAGCTGGCAAATATGAACTGTTCTTCTATATTAATGGACAGTCGTAATCTTTCAAGTGGGATCACAGGAGAGGACCTTTGTAATGTGATATCCTATGAATAGCTATTGTTTTTTGTGTTTGTCCCTGCAAATGGGCATGATAAGATAAGAATGCACAACAGATTAGTGTAAATGTCATAAAATGTTATGTATTAGGAAAGTTTCTGCTCTACACATAGATTAATCTTTAGTGGCTCAAATAGCTTTTCTGTTGTAATATCAATATCAATATCAACTTTATTTATATAGCACACTTAAAACATCCCATGCACTTTACACAGTAGTACAACAAATGTTCAAAGAAAAAAAAATGTCAAAGAACTGGCAATGTTGACAAAACTAATACAAACTAATAAATGAATATGAAATAAAATCAAAGTATTTTTTATATTGTGCTAACTTCTTGATAGTCAAAATAAACTTAAATGATTAAATGTTTTCTTTTATGATAGTGCATTTGTTATAAATGTAGCCACTTGGCTTTATTCTGCTTTCTTTCAAGATACCTGCACTTATTTCTAGAAAAGTCTACAAACAAGTTGATCTGTAGCCAGAACAATCTTACGTCATTTAAGGTTAAAGACGTTCAGGGTTTAATAAGACATAACACAATAAGACAAATGTTATGTGATAAAGCACGGGCTATTTAGCAGTGCAATATTGTTAAATTTTGAGATTATGTTCCTAAATAACAAGAACCTGCTCAGGGTCCAAATGAGCATCAGCCAACAGTTAGATGTGTATACATTTTGGATTTGGTGAAAAAATTAATTGGGTCAGTGTGGCTGTTAAGTAGTTTGGAATCACAGCAGATGGTCATGTTTATGTCACTGTGTTTTTACTGGCTGATGTAATGTAACCCTCACTGTCAACTGTACCTATCTTGAAGTCAGCAAATCAAATCAAAGCACAATTCAAAGCACATCTGAAGTTACTAATTTGCCTTCAAACTGTGTGCTACACATGACCATAACATGAAAATTGCTTTATTAGGCCTGCAGAAACTATCAAGTCAATAATTAAAGCTAAGCGTAAGTGACCACAATACAGTGCGTTTCACGCTTGTTGCATTATTATATCCATCCATCCATCCATCCATCGTCAACCGCTTGTCCTGCATATAGGGTTGTGGAGCATTAATATATTACTTTTGTAATTTTTAGCCCCATGGTGGAAGGAGGTGTCATGGACTCAGGAATTCTTCACCTGGTGCTTCTGTTTATTTCTTTACCAGTCAAGTGGAAAGTGCAGTAGTGCAAGGATGAATTGTTGCAAAAATATTTTTAAAAAATCAGACAAACTAACAACTAGGAAACTAAGTACAAATTATTCAAATTATAATCACAAACTACTTTTGAAAATTAACACGCAAAATAAAACAAACAATAATAGGCTCTTGACTATTGGGCTCTCTAGCAGCACATGCTGCCCTTTCAGTTTCAGTTCCAAGCTGTTCTCCCCAGAAGAGTGTCTGCCTCCTGCCTTTATACTGGAAGCCACTCCTAAATGAAAAAACAAAGTTAATTGAATCATTCAAGCACCATTATTATGCCAACTCAACATTTCAAAAAATATTTGGCCTCATCAATACACATTATAACAACTTTAAAACCAGAAATGAAATGTTTGCAAAGCTTCTCAGAAACTTTAAGTACTCAGTAACACCCCTTTGTACTGACTCACATTCAGACTATTCTGGATCTTCTCCCCTAAAATATAATTACACTCCATCTCTTTTGGGTTGCCACTGTGAAAATCCGACCTGGAGTCTTCACATAGGTTTAGGCATAGTGGCCATCCGAGGTAACAGAAAAACCTGGTAAGGGGATTGTTTTTTATGTGAGATTACAAACCCTTCACACAAAGGCAATAAAAAGGTGATACTGGTACAAAGCATAGTAATATGTGTTGAAGAAATATTGTGAGCCAGGTTCAGGTGTGATGAATAAATTTCTGAGACTGATGAAGACTTAACATAGCATGGCTTAATGAGTCTGACCGAGGAGATACAATGCCATCATGCAACATGTGAACGCATCAAATGCTGACACCAAATATGAAGAATAACATCTTTTGAATGTAACGTTATAAAGGCTACTGTTTTGATTTTTAATGATGTATTAGTGAATATACACCTACGCAGCCTTACAGGAACAGTGTTGATCCTTAATATCGGTTTCCTCTTTCTCAATAGTCAGGTAATACTGCAAAACTGTCTGCTTCTTTCTGAGATCGCTTTTTCCAGAAAATACGGTGCCAGCGCCGCGATTAAAGTCCGACAGGTCAGAGTTTGTCCTTAGAATATTCTAAATTAGAATTATTGGAATAGAGGGTTCTGTGTCACAGAACACAGTTACGCTCACTGAGTGGCAGAAAGACAAGGAGCAGTGTTAGCTTGAATGAGCTAAAACACAAACACCACATCTAAAATGGGAAAGAGCTGGACCACTGGTTCTTTGGTAAGCAGTTAGGATCACTGTCAAGTCTGACTGCCTTTAATTTGAGCAAATAATCACTTGTTTTACTCCCAGTTTGCTAAACGTAGCCATGGTAACAGAGGTTTTGCCACTCAGTGCAGTTGCAGCTGGACTCGACAGTGATCCTTACTGCTCACCAAAGAACCAGTCATTCAGCTATTTCCCATTTTAGATGTGTTGTTTGTGCTTTACTTGATTTAAGCTAACACTGCAGCTCATCTTTCTGTCACTCAGTGAGCGTAACTGCGTTCTGTGACATCATGCGCATACCCTCGATTATTAAAAATCATTTTGCAACAGATAACATTAGGGAGGAAGTAGTTGGTTGACCAGTGACGTGGATGTAACATTAGCAAGCGAAACAAACATTTTAACATATTCTGACTTGAGACCCCTCCACAAAAGACTTCAGACTTGACTCGGACTTGAGTTGCGGGACTCGTGAACAAATGTTTATTTCTAAGAAAAGTCTGATACACTTGCTGTTATTCCCTTCCCTCCGTTACCTATAACCTCCTTACGTACACGTGAGAGCAGCAACAAACACCGGCAGCTGCTGGCCATTCATCATAAACTTTGGCTTTAAAACGTAAAACAAGAAGCAAACAAAGAAGCACTCAACACAAAATAGGTTACTAAACTGAGGTTAGTATGTTTAGCTCAACATTGGCCATCTAACGTTAGCTTGGTTCTTGCTTTAGCTACGATCTACGGGAGGTTAACTCACACTGTAGTTCGTTATGAACAGATGAGCAAGTGTTTGTTTGCTTGCCAAACTTGTGGTCATCGATTTACGTAAACATTTATGTCCCGCTGGCTGCCATTACATTAATTAGTTATGTTGGCTGCAAACAGGTTACAGATTTTTTGTTGATGTAAAGTTACAGTTTTATTCAGTTATAACGTCACATTTGCTTTATGAGTCTGGGAGATGTGTTCACCTCCAGAAGTTTATAAGCTGTCATTAGTTGTAGACTCATTGTACATTACATGGTTGTGCTCTGTAAGTGAAAAACAGGTTACAGTTACAGAATACTACTAGCTATGCAGAGTTATGAGCAGCCGCGATTGAATGCAGCAGGTGATAACCACGAGTGATTTGAGACTTGACTTGTACATTAGCTCAGAAACTTGAGACTTGACTTGGACTCTAGCTTAGAGACTTGTGAGCATCTCTGCCATGAATTGGGATAAATTAGCTGAGATTTTCCACCCAAGACAATTTTTGTTATATCAAATATCTAACATTGGCAAGTGGTTGGCATTAGCAAACGTTATCTAACTTGAGCTGACTAAAACACAAAATCGCAATGTATATCACATGATTTGCAGTGCGATAAGACAGATCTTTATAAGATTTTTATTTTATATGATTTATCTCCTGTCTAACATTACCTCATCCCACTATAATCATATTGTTTATAATGCACATTAGATTGGGATTATAGTGTCTCATCACATTTCTAGACCCATTCAGTAAAGTTACTACAGTGACATACTACTATTTTTACTCGTTAAAGCTTGTTTCAGTCGAGGTTGAACATAATTAACAAAATGCATAAGTTTATTGAAATAAACATGAAATAAGAAATTTACATGAAAAACAAACAAAAGACAGGGAAGCCCTCCAAACCAGCCTACAAAGGGCCGTAGGATCTGCAGGTTTCCCCTCTACCCTAAACCAATCCCTAACTAAACAAACAGAAATAAAGTCACGAAAACTAAACTACCAGTCCCATATCAGAAATACAGAAAAGAACAACAATCAAAAGGAATGCAAATCAATAGCAATCTCTGTGGTCTGCTGCTGTCATGGTTGGAAGGTGGACAAGAGAGAGCCAAGCACCCAGCCCCCTCTTATGCGTTTCTCCCCTTGTCACCCAGACCTGAAACACCTGATGGGAAAAAAACAGCCACACAAGGGGGGAGAATGTAACAGAAGCTTCAAAGGTAAATCGCGTCAATTTTGATTGTACTGGCTGGTTTGACAGAGGCGCTTGCACCCGCTGTGATTGTGTTTTGAAATGATTTGCATTGGTTGAATCACAAGGATTTTAACTTTCAAACGGTGTATCATATAGCAGTTGTAGGCTCATAATGACTGCTGTCATGTTACCACCAGGAATGTTGAGGTTTTCATATAAACTTAGAGCACCAATCTGCAGCCAAACAACTGGGTGTAGCTTGAACTTAACACTAGCTCTCCATGCATTCAGCCAGCCTATAAGTTAGCTAAAAAGCCATAGTCATGTAACGTAACGTTCCCTGCTTTATGGGTTCTATATTGATGGATGAAGTTGGATGGTGTGGTCATTGTGTCACTGATGTTTGAGCTGCAGACCTTGCACACCGCTATTCTTTTCTTCCTGCTGTCATAAACAACAATCCTTGAATGTTTGTTGTAGTACGTAACGGCCTTTTCTACGCCACTGTTACAGAGATCCTGACCGCTAACGTTATATGAAGCACACATAATTTAAGGATTATGTGCAAATGTTGGAATGAGTGAATGCAAGTATTATTTTTTCAAGTCAAGTAATTTTCAAGTCATCCGTCTCAAGTCAAGTTTCAATTCATGAACAGCAAGTCAAAGTGTGACGAAGTGGATTTGCTCACCACTTGTCCCATACAGGCCATTACCTTCTAGTTTATACATATATAGGTGTTTATTTTTTGGGGTAATTTACCATAGCTTGTAACAGTGCACCACTTACTATCCTGGGTTGTTTGTGTTTGCTTTATTTTACAGTTGACAGCAAAGCATATGAAAAGTTAGAGTAAACACACAGTCATAAGTTATTTTCAGCTCCATTTTATTAGGTTGCAAGTTTAAACATGATTTAATTGTTTTCCTGTGTTAATACTTAGAAATGTTTGTTCCCTTGTTCAGTTCCACCATGCAGGACAATTGTTTGGGGAGGGGCCAGCCTAAGCATTTCCTGTTTTATAGGAATAGGGGGTCAAGGATGACATCACTGGGCAAGTAGAGGGTTTTTTTTCTTTATAGGAATGTTTCTTTTGGTTATTTTTGGTTATTATAAATAAATGTGTGAATAACCCTGACCTGTTTTCTAGTCAGTGGGAGCGGAGTGAACTGGTAACTAAGTTCCAAATGTTAAGAGATTTCTAGGTATTAATGTTATGGCGTAGACCATCAACCTGCATCAGAATGGGATGGGCTGAAGCTGTTGGGTGTGAATTGACAACCCTATATAAACAGTGGGATTTGTGCGTCCAGGCGGGCAAAAGAGGTGAGGCTGTGCTGCTGTGAACATGTGCTTTTTGTTAGTGTTGCTGTAAGTTTAACATGTTATTTTTTCTTAAGTTTTTTGTTCACCTCTGGGAACATATGATGTTTGAGTCTGCCTACCTACCACCTTCCTAGCCACTCTGGCCAGGCTACACCACACAAAGTCAAATTGAGTCTTTTGACTGTTTTAGTCAAGCAAGTCTCAAGTCTTCAATTTGCGATTCAAGTCTGACTCAAGTCAAGAGACTCGAGTCCTCCACCTCTTGTTAGACACCTCATATAATAATGGTTCCCAAACTGGAGGAATAATCTGAGAGGTCACCAAATAATTAAATTAAAAATTTAAAGAAAATAAATTTAGAGATAAGAATGGGGAACACTATGTGTCCTTGCCTCTGCCAAGTACTCTTGTCATGAAGGGTCATAAACAGACATTAAAACACAGAACTGAGTCAGGTAATTTGAGCAAAGAAGGATTTATTAACACAACACTTGATATTGAGTGTGGGGCAGTCTATCATTTTGGGGAGTTCCAGGTTTTAGTTTTGAGACAGGAGACAGAGTGGATATAGACAGAGAAGCAGGTAGTGTAATTAGGAAGGTGAAGTCCAGAGATCCAGAGAGTGAAGTCTGATCCACCTTGAGAGTATACAGATCCAGGGGGAAGGATTCAGGGTCCAAGGCAAACAGAAGGGGAAGGCACGAGTCAGTCCAGGGTGGAAGACTGCAGGGAAAGGAAAACAGAAATTAGCCAAACTATGAAAGACACGAAAAGCTGGCAGGGACCTGACTGGGTAGATTGCAAAAACAATTGGCTACACCAGTTGGTATCAGCAACATAGCTATGACATGTGTTTTGTCTGGGTAAGAGGTTAAGTTGATTTAGTTACACTTCCCTCCTCTTTAACCTGTAGCTTCCAGTGCCAGTGCATCTAATGCGATTAGACACTCTTCTTTTCCATCACAGACCCATATGTGCACATGAAACAAAGCAGCCCGGATGAAATTTGTAAATTATATGTCCTTTCAGACCCCAAAACAGAAGGAGACTCTCATGTAAAAGCCAGTGCCTCTTCTTTAAATGACTAAAGGTGTAATTCAGTTACTCTTCATTCAGATACTTTATGCTAATGCACTCAGGTGTCTTGCAAGTCACTTTGGACAAAACAGCACATATGTATTTTAATGGAAAGCAGTGAATCTGGAATAGAGGCTTTTTTTATATACAACATATTTCTCAGCAAATGCTAATAAAACAATCACCAGTTTTCTTAGAGACCTAGCTGTACACACTACACCAAAATAAAACCAAACAAGAAAGATGACGAAAAACAGATCTCAGTTAGGAGCTTGACAGGAAGCATGACAGTTCATTTAAGGCATGACAAGAATAGCTTTCGCCAGAGAAGTGCATGAGTGTTCTGTTTGTTAAACAAGTTAATGACCTGTTCTTAAGTGATATCTTACTCAAAACAAACATCTTTCTGGCTGAAAATGTACAGAACTGGAATTACTGTTTAGGGTAAATATCTGGTTAAATCAACCAGGTGTTACGACACGTGGATGTTGTGAAGGGCTGGTGAAGGAAGCTGCTGGGTGTGAGAGTATGGTGGTCTACTGCGAAAAAGACTGTGTTACTGAGTGTTTTGCTGTTCTACCCTGCAACAATTATTAATTGTACTTGCCTCCTCCCCCTGGGCTTCAATCTGATGTTCGGAACACCAGATATCAAGCAAATGTACTAAAACTGGTACATTTGACTGGTATTACATTTGTACATATTTTAAAACAAATATCAAATAATTAAATGTGTAAGTTGTCACATTGTCAGTTCATAGTTACAAGATTGCTAATGTTTTTTTGTTTTGTTTTTTTAAATTTTAGTTATTTCCTTCTGTTAACTGTTCTGTATTGGTTATCGGGACATATTTTATGGATTTTACTATCTCAGAGCACTCACCTCCAACACTCATGTCCAAGGATGTAACACCATTATTCTTAATTGCACTTCATGTTTACTTATCCTGATCTTTACTCAGAGGTAAAAGCCTATAGTGGCATCTCAATAAATAAATATTTCTTTTTTAATTGTCCTGAAAATCCCCTGTATGGGTCATGAAAATAAGGTGTCCTGGTTTGTCAAGATCTTCTTTACTGCTTTATTTCATGTTGGAATATAATTGTTAAATGTTTAACTGCAAAGTAGCATCATGTTCTTAAAATTCATTAAATCATGCTGGAATGTTTGGAATGTTTGCTGAAATCGATTAGATGTGGCATAGCCCTACCTTTTTGCCTACTATCTGACAGATCACCTATGTGTCAAGCTCACTATAGCTCTCACCTGCTCTGCTTTGGCTCCGGCTTTCACCTGCTGACTGCCCTGGCTATGTACAATTACAACAAGGGACAGCAACTGCAAAGACAAATGTCCTTTTTCAAAGCTACCACATCTTACTTGCTCACTTAATTCAATCTTATTGACATTATTCCAGACAAACTCAAGTTTTCAATAGCTTAAGAAGGAGGGACTTACCATAACTTCAGGTAGGAATTCCTAAATAGTCCTCAGCTCCTTTTCTGCATTTTCTTCCTCTCTGCATTTTCTGCAAGAACTGCCTCCTTTCAGTTTTTCAGTTTCAATATTATTAAACAGCCCCAAGGGCCTCCTTGAAAGGATTTTTCTTCAAATCTTTCTTCACATACAGTTTCAGTGCTTGAAAACAGTACTCGTCTCTCCCCCTCTCTCACACTCCACTATATTTCCCAGCCTGGGAATGTTGAAGCTGCATTTTTTTCCCATTCCCCTCTCCATCTTTCCGGCTGTCCCATGCATTCCCTCCTCCCTCTCCTCCTTTAAACTAACAAGAGCACTACTGTCCCTCTCTGCAATGTTTCCATTCCCTCCTCAGAGGAACTTGAATATGAATAGACAAGGAAAAGATTACCCCACACAGACGTAGGTAATTGCAAAAACACTCAGATTTGGTATTGTTTGGTTATTGATGAAATTGCAACCTCTTTATTCCCAGTGGGACATTATTATTCTGTTCATAATTAAGCTTGATTTGATTAAAAAGGTTCAATCATTGACAGGAGCTACTCAAATAACTGCTACTCAAATAACTGCTAATAAATGTCTGTTTCTGCACGTGTTTCGTATATATGATATATAGGCCAATATATGTTCCAAAATATTTCATAATGGAAGAGAACTGTTACCATTTTACATGATAGGAACAAAAAACATGCCAAGTAGCATTTGCAAATAGTTTGTTTTTAGCAGAACTTAATTTTACTTCAACAGAACATTGTGAAAGTTGTAAGTTGTTTAATTTTACATTTCTATCCTGAGATTGAAATTGTCCTTTTGCCACACATCTGACTCTAAAGAAGGGTTAAAGGGCAACTCCACTGATTTGGTATTACGCTTCCACATCATGCAAGACACATTATAAAAGGAATGGTCAAACCTGATATGGCAGAGGTTAGGATTTGCTGACTTTTAGTTCATAGTATGGATCAAGTTCCAAAATGCTGGATCCTACATTTCCCATAATGCAACTCAATGCCATCTTTCATTAGATTTTTCCTAACCAGTAAATGACAGTTTCTTTCACACTCTGTGCCCCTAAAAACAAGTTGCCTCTGAGCTAAAGGCAAGATTACCCTGATGACCTCATCAGGGGGCATTTTCTCAGACTGTAGACAGTGACTCACACAGTTTCTTACATCTTTTATGGTTTTATTGCTCCAAAATGGTGCCACGCTAGTTGCTAAATTGAACTTCTATGGATTATGTTAAGACCGCTATAATGACAAAAGGAATGGAGTCAGTTTTGAGCACTGCCACTACAATAGTTTAATAGGGCCCCCTTGTGTTTATTGTATGAAGTAATGGAAAAGTAGAGTCAGTAAGAACGAACTCTTTCAGGTGACCTCTTCATCAAGTCATTAGTTGATTTTGTAAATTATGTGAAATTAATGTGATACTCCTTTAAACCCACAGGATTGTGCAACACCTAATGCACCATATAATTTAAAGATGTTTCCTGGCTCTGCTTTTAATTTATTTGTTTAATAGTGCCTTTTAAAAATGTTCTGTTACAGTATGTTAATAGGTATAACTGGGAAAGTTAAAAAAGGATCTATGAAATGAGATTCCATTTTATATTTTAGGATTTAAGCACATTTTGTCATCAGAAAGTATAATCATGTAGATAAACAAAATGTCTGCAATTCTAAAAGAAAATAATCCAAATCAATCGATTAACTTGATTGAATAAAACAATGCACTATTTTTTATCACATAATTGTCTTTAATACAGTTATAAAACAAAACATTATATCATCTGAGCTTCAAATTCTAAATGGCAATGGCAAATTGTGACACACATAAAATATGTGGTCACATTTTTTATAATGTCTTGCCTACTTAAAGGGATGATAACTGTATTCCAGCTGTTGTTGATGTTTTATTGTACATTTTTAAATACTTTTTCCTATTTAGTGTTTGTGGATTTACTATTTTGTTGCCATACCCAGCAACATCAATAGGTGTCAGCAGGAGTCAATGCATGGTCGCATGCCTTGGTGCTGCAACACAGGCAAACCTTGATTAGCTAGGCATTTGTGTCTGTCCAACCAGTCTGTCCAAAGTTTTCCATCTTTCACAGAGTGCCTCCTACCTTTCTGTGAGTATTTGCTTAAATTCCTCTCAGAGTTGACTGAGCTGACTGGGAGGAGGAAGTCGGACACTGCAACCCTTGGAAATCTCAGTATCTCCAGTATTCAGCAAGATCCAAACCAGGTGTGAAGGATTCCCTTGGCGCACAGTGCTGACTGGCAATCCATTTTTCCCTAAGCACTGTTGATGGCTTTGCTAGGAAGCTCATTTGTGATTAAACTTTTCCATGGCCTTGGAGCCATACACACATGTTCTGCTGTTCCATTGACAAGGTAGGATTCCAGATTCCCCATAATATTGTGCAGAAACTGCTGTGTTACAGTGGGTTATCCAGAATTATCAGAGCCATCATCAGTTTGGAACAGCCCTGATGGTGAGGTCCTGGACCTTCTCCTTTGTTTCAAGCAGGGTGCGGATATTAGTGACTGCTTGTGATGAATATACTGACAACAAGAACACTCTATACAGATGAACACACTCTGCTTGGTTCTTCACTGACTCAAACCAGGTTTTCCTTCTGGTACCTCATATTGAGGAAGCTCATCCTTCTCTCTCTGGCAGGATTTTCAACCTTTTGATGCACAAGATATGCAAAATTACCTATATTGGGGCACAATTTAGCTCATCTGGTAGAGCATGGGCTCCGTGTACAAGGCTGAGTTTTTCTGCAACTGCCTGGGTTCGAATCTGACCTTTGGCCCTTTCCTGCATCTCTCTCTGCCTCTATCTAGTGCTATCCAAGAAAGGCCCAACAAATGACCTGTATTCATTTCCTATGTAATTTCATACATGGCTCAGTGTTGCTTTTTTGCTATAGGCCTATCTTTTGAAATCATTTTATTTCATCATTGAATATTTCATACGGAAGCCCTAAACGGCCATCGATTCATTTCTTTTTTTTACTCTGTTGTCCCGTGATAACAGGATAATTATCTTGTGATCTCGAAATAACAACAATAGCTGCATACAGGGGTCGGCCGGCGCCATTCTTTCTGATAATTTCATGGCAGCATGCTGAGTCAGTAATTAGCTCAGTTGGTTAAGCCCTGACCTTGCACCTTCCTTCTTTGTTTTAAGTCATTCTTTTCTACAAAGTTGTTATGAAGAAATTCAGGGGAATCCAGTCACACATTTCCCGACGGCTATTTCAAAGGTTCTGAAATAGCTGTCTGGAAAGTGTAGTTAAATGGATTCCCCTGAAGGAGAAGTGGATGAATTTCATCTGCCTGGGTGAATGATGAGGAAATGAAAACTCCATAGCTTGATGAATGTGGACCAATCGCTTGGATGTGCACACTCCAGCACATGCTTAATTGTAAGCATATGAATCAGTCATCTTCATAACAACTTTTGTGTAGACAACTATGAAAAAGATTTTTTTTTTAATCCAGTATGAGGATTGAACTGACAATCTTTTGACTGGGAGTTCTGGGCCTTACAAACTGAGCTAATCAGTGACAGTGAAGGTACCTTGAAATTACCATTAACAAACGTTCTTGCCAACCCATGTGTTAAAAGTATAAACTACTATTTAGTTATCTCGAGATCATGAGAAAACAACAGTCATTATCTCAAGATCACGAGAAAATTATCCCGTTATCACAGGAAAACGGTGTAAAATAAAGATATGAATCGATGGCCGCTTAGGGCTTCTGTAATTTCAAGTCATTAAATATCTTGTTTTTGATATAAACAATTATTTCTATTTTACTTTCTTACAAAGAAAATATTAAACATTTTGTCAAAAATAACTGTACATAATATAAGATAATTCTGTTAGTGTCAAATTGCTCAGTTTTTTGGATAACTTGGCTTGTCTCAGAGGGCCTCTTCAACATGACTCTGTATGTGTGTGTGTGTGTGTGTGTGTGTGTGTGTGTGTGGAGGTGCAGAGGACAGAAGCATTTTTTAAAATTATTATTTAATAAATAACTGAATTCAATAGTTCAATAGTATAGCTTTATTTCCACAAAGAAACAGCATATTTTAGCATATGATGACACACCAACACAATATGGAAATGTATTAATTCTTTCCTATCTCAAGGTCAATCAGACAATTACAGAATAAATATGCAGCAGTATCAAATTTTCTGTCTTTTGATGCAGTGACCTATTAATTGTTCAGTTCTGCATTTCACATCTCCAAGATCCTTCTCATATTAAAACCAGATGACGTGATAAAATATTAAAACATTAAGACAAGGAACTTTACAGCTACATGTACTGTACATTTACTCAGCACTAAAGCACATCATATAGAGGGATTTATAGAAATACAATTTCACACTTTTCTAACGTCACTACTGATGCTGGGATTATGTGTATGAATTAATATGTTTTTTAATGTTTATATCAGTGGTTCACATATGATTTCAAACTAGTTCATTCAGAATATGGGAGTAGAAAAAAAACTTTGAGCTGATATCAGATGATCTTACAATCTTAGTCTCAGGTCCCAGGTGTCTGAAGAGAGGGAGTCCCCCATCCTCCATCAGACAGATGTCTGGTTACATGAGATTTCAGTGACACTAATTCGCATATGAAGAGCATGAAAATGAATGCATCAATGCGTGACACTGAAACTATGAGCTCTGATCTATGTTTTGTGCAGAAATACTAATACACACTAGTTGATATTGTGCAAGGAGTGCAGGAAATTGCTATTTCTATTTTAAAAATATATGTTCCAATATTGTTAACCCTCATTAAGGACTTTGTTTTGTGCTGTAGAAATACACTCTTTGGGCACTGTCCTTCGCACCTAAGGGACAGAAAGAACTGGTGAAGGTATTGCAGTGAAGTACAATATGTGCACACATGCAGGATGTGAGGTGTAACACCTACCTGATAGGCAGATGAAGTTGAAAAGCTCCCCACAAGGCTGGTCTTTCCACAGGAAGCGTTCGCCACTGGCCATGCCTCCACAGGGATTGGAGTAAAGGGGAGGTGCCAAATTTTGCTGCCATTTAGTGAATTTCATGGAATCGCCAGACATCCAGAACCAACTGTCGCCCATGATGTCTCTGCCAAATAGATTTATTAACATATTTACACTTTAACAAAATGTTGATGTTTAACGACTGTACAGTGATTTTTGCCTGTGCTTTATAATCACTCCATAGCAACAGTTATCAGGTTCTAAAGCAGATATATTTCAACATTTTTGACAGCTTGAGTTTCACACGGGCCCAGCAAACATAAATCCGGCCTTATCTTCACAATGTTATATAGGGCTACAACTAACAGACATTTAAATTATTCTTTATTTTAATTTGTTTAGCCAATCAAAGAAAAGACCAGAAGAAGCAGCAAATCCTCACATTAAAAAAGATAGAAGCAGCAAATGTTTGTGACAGATTGACCAACATATTATCAGAACTATTGGCTATTCATTATCTGTCAATTGAAAAGTCAATGAATTGACTCTCTGTTTAGCTCTAATGATACAGTAGATTTTTCAAAGCGTGTGGCTTCAGTGAAAGCTGTTAGCAAAGCATCCATGAATGTCTGTTTTGGGATGGCAGAAATGCAAATGAGACAAATAACGACAGGCAACATTTGACTCATAGACATGTCTTTTGAGTATATGTAAATTAGCAAAATTCAAATCCTTATTTTATTTTACTGTAAGGACAGAGAGCATATTAGAACACCTCACCTCTTAGTCTACAATAAAATAATACAGGGGTTTTGTGGGAGGTTATATTAAAAACCTTTTACATTTTGATCTTTAGAAAGGTATTTCATACTGTAACTTTAAAGATGACAATCAAAGAGGCCATCATGCAAATGGAAAACCACAACAGTTAATGTATATTATGTTAGGTTGAGTTGTACTTGAGTGAGACACTGAGCATTTACCTGTTCATTTTTACAGCTGCCCTGAATCAGAACATCAACTAAATTTCTAGAAGGTCAGTGTCAGTGTAGAGTACCTGCGCAATCCCAGCCAGACATGCTGTGTGAGGGGGAAAGGATTGCGGCTCAGCAGCTGCTCCACCTCACTCTGTTCTTCCTGGTTAGAAATGCTAAGCAGATCCCAGTAGTAACGTCTACAGTAGAACAGAGCATCGGACCAGCAAAGCCTCTTCCCTACCACCGTCGCATTCCTGCCACTCAGGAGCATGCTCACAGTGGGAGGAAGAGGAGCAGTAGTAGGAGCAGTAGGAGGAGAAGAAGTTACTTCTGGCACTGGAGAGAAAGAATGTTGTTGGTTTCTGTTGGCTTAATTCATGTTTGATCATTAAAAAAACAGGCTTGTCTTGAAATGTCAGATGCCTGGGGGGTTTTAGTTTCAAAATGAAGTAATAGAACCACATCAGTATATAATGGTATTTGACAGCTAGTTCTCTGTTTTTGGTTGATTTCCGTCTGATGGACATAATATTCAAGGACCTACCTGCCAGAGAAGCGTACACATCCACTTCACATAGCGTCAAAACCTTCCAGTCTCCTGGAATGGTCACAATGACATAGCGACCTTCCATGCCTGCACACTGGAATGTGAATACTGATGTACCCGTCACCGATGAGATAACACCACAGCTGATGGAGGGAGAGAAGCATTGTGTGATTTAGGGACATTTTCTCTAAAATGTAAATGACAGTGCTTTATTGTGTTGTTGTGCTGCTGCTCTGAAGCTAAATCAGAAGAAACACATACTTACTGACAAATCTTCAAGTTGTAGAAATTGTGCCTCACCTGGGGTTTTTAATGTTGCTGTACCACTGTGAGTTCCCAACCTGGATCTGTGCCCCCAGCAGCCTTTCAGGACAACATTGTTTTCTGTTGACGATGGTAACAGCAGTAACCTTGTGCACAGCTAGCAAGTCTACTCCCCACCAGGGATTGGACTGTATGAAAGTACAGGAACAGCAATTATCGAGTCCATTTCTACATCCACTGACAGGATTAGAGGCCATCCCAAGCCCAGGCCAAATAAATGGCCAAACAGATGACTGTGCTGTTGGTTTGTTCAAGGCCATGTCTGGTAAAGTTTCCTCTAAAGAAAAAAAACACCACAAACAAACACAAACAAAACAGAAATGAATTAATATCTGACGCTTGTTTTGCAATGAAATTAAGTTAAAGGTGGGGCCTGCGATTGTAATCCAATATATGCATTTTTTGGGGGTCAAATTGATTCCTCATGGCCTGTGATGGACTGGCGACCTGTCCAGGGTGTATCCCGCCTTTCACCTGATGTAAGCTGGGATTGCCTCCAGTCCCCCGCAACCCTGTATGTAGGATAAGCTGTTGACGATAGATGGATGGGTGGATGATTCCTCGTCGTCTCATGGTTTTCAGCGCACAAATAAAACAGCTGTTCGTTTCATTTATGTGCTGAAAAAAATCTAGTACACAGCCCTCACTCTGGGAAACAAAGTGGCTCAAACTGAACCACACAGCACTATTCCAGTCATGATTTGTGTGGATAATGTTAAATAACTTGCCCACGGACATTAAGCTTACTTTCTAGTTTGCCAAGACATGCTGTTTGCGATTTTAGTTATAGTAGCAGGAGAGTTGTGAGAATTGCTGTCTGAAGCTGATGTGCTGACAAAGAGGCCACTCGGGCAACTCTACTCCAAAGACAGATATCCAGCACTAAGTCTCCTCCTCCCTGGCCTCCAAAACATTCCTCCCCGACGTTCATCCCCTTCCTCCTACCCATCCTCAACATCCTATACTAGCTTCTTTCTTTAAACCTTTAAATTCATACTCACTGTTATGCCAAGTCAAACAACTACTGTTTTACCTGATGGGACAGCATACACCTCCACTTCGCACAGGGTGAGAGTCTTCCTCTTTCCAGGGATAATCACGTTCACAAAGCGACCCTCCATTCTGCCCCCATCACAGTGGTATGTGTAGGTTTTACCAGCTTTGATTTGGGGGATGGAAGCACACCTGGTTGGGGAGAGGGTGGGAATAGTTGTAGGCTTCTTGTTTAAAGAGAAAAAAGTCCACATGTTTTTTGTCTCACTAGATATATTAAGTCCAAAAGTGATTCACATTTTTTCTGACATTTGGTGAATTGCCAATAAGTTGCTACACCAACATAATAAAAAGTATCAGAATAATTATGCGCCATGCATGGCTAGTACGGAAATTGATGCAATTTGATTGTGACAAGTTGCTGCATCTAATTTTAGCCCAGTATTGGTTTTCCACTAACTTGTGGAAAAGTTCTAAAACTGTAAAATGTGTCCTCTTTTGGACATTAACATGTTAAACATTATGTGTGCCTATTATCAGACACATCAGGATATAAATCCAGTGTAAAGGATTGTAGGAGTCATAAACTGACTAATTGCAATTTTGGAATTAATTGTAAATTGGTTGCTTATTTGCTTTTGCACATGTAGGTCACATATATGTGGGTGGTGATTTTTGTATAGTTAATTTGATTGCTGTAAATAGTTTGAATATATCTTTTTTACATTTTATTAACTTGGCTATTTTCATTAATAAAAGTTATAGAATATCTTTTGTATCGTTTAGAAATGGGGTGGAGGTATTAATTTTGTCTACAATCATGTTAGCAGCTCTGTAAAGCTGTACCATGGTAGCGTCACAATGACAATCCAAACATACTGAGGATAAGAGAGTAATGTTTACCATGCTGGGCATCTAAACATCTGTTGCCATGCTAATACCATGCCATCTGAGTTTGATGGGAATGCCATTAGTTTTTTGTAAAGTATTTGTAAGCAAGTATTTGTACTTGACCAGTTCAGTTCTTGTCAGTACCTGGGGTTGTTGTTTCCGTTGTTCTCCTGTGAGTTCCCAATTCGGATCTCAGCTCCATCCAGCCTCTCAGCACAGCAGTCTCCTCTATTGGTGACTTTGACCGCTGTGACTTTATATGTCTGTTGCAGGTCCACACTCCACCAGGGGTCGTCCTCATTCTCTGCAGTGTGACTACAGAACCCACGGCTGTAGTATGAGTTCCGTCTCCCATCAATGGCTTTGGAGGCAGCAGCGAAAGAAAGTGTTGATGACTGAGTGGCAACTCCTTTTAGTGCCACATTAGCTAAAGGATACGCTTGAAACAAAATTAGACAGATGGTTAAATTTATCATTTCCTCTTGTTTTATTGTTTGTTATTATTACATGCATGAAAATTACACACTGTTGCTATATTGAAGGTAGTGAGGGGATCATTTAAAAAATCTGCAATAATTCAAACGAGTCAGAACTGGAGAGGTATCCTGGTGCCAGACTACTGAATCTCCACCCACATCTCTGATTTGTTTAGTTAGTCAAATGATTAAAAATGGGGATGTCATGTTTGTGCACCATGAAAATGGGCTTGAGCTAAAGCTGTACAAGTTGTTTTAAATCAACTACATAACAACTCTAAAATTCCCATACTTCTTCGATCATAAAACATTGTAAGTTAACTGCTCATTTGTGTCAATTGAAAATGACATCAGCAAGAATGATGTCACTTGTTAGTTGATTCATATTAGCAAGATAACCCCAAATAACCCCAACTCCCAAACAGAAATCAGCTAACACAATGTCAAATAGTGAGGTTAAACCCAATGGCATTTCTTTCATATTATCAGGCCACTGGACAGGGTCTCTGGCTGGACTGTGTCAAACAAGATTTTTATTGCTGTTGCCTTTAGCACAAAATGTCTATATAACCGCCCCTGTTCACAAAAGAGCATTGATTTTAACATTTTGGTCCCCAAACTAAAGAGTTCTTGGCATGCATCTACATCATACTGCATGACATGTATCATTACCATAGTTTACAGGGTACACCTCAACTTCACAGAGACTTAGAACCTTCTGGTTTCCTGGGAGAAGCACAGTGACGTAGCGTCCCTCTATGGCGCCACATGAAAAGTATAATGTGCTCCCGCTTGGAATGTTAGAAATGATTGCACACCTGTGTGAGAGGAATGGAGCGGAGAAGGGAGAAAAAGGTAACAACTAAATGTTCTTCATGTCACAACGGGATCTTTATTATGCAGGTCTGTGTCACACTGTTTCACCTGATGTTGCTGCTGTCAGTTGTCTTTATTGTGTTTCCGATCCATATTTCAGAACCATTCAGCCTGTCTGACTGTTCGTCTGTGTTGGTTATCGTCACAGCAGAAATGTTGTACACTTTCTGCAGGTCTACCCTCCACCAGGGATCGGACTGTTCATAGGTGAGGGAACAGGATCCATCTGAAAAATGTGGATTTCTGTTCCCATCAACTGCCCTGGAAGCAGCTGCAAAGCCATATTGTGAAGACTGGACAGCGTTTTGATTCAGTGCCACATTTTGAAGAAGATGACCTAACGGCAAATAAATAAATATTAGACAAGAAAACCACAGAATGTGAGGAATGAGGAATACAATAGCTTACCTGCCAATGCCACAGAGGTCATGAGGGAAATGCCTAAGTGTTTTAAACACGGAGATGTTAAAAAAGTGCTTGATTTTACCTACAGTATGAAATGATATAGACAATAATATACATTTTTTTATGGGAACTTATCAGTTTATAAACAAACAGTAAAGTGTCACCAATAATGATAAAAAAATACTGAGAAAAATAAGGTAAGCTAATTATAACAAAAAAGAAACATTACACTAGGAATGACATTTGTCTAATATGTCTGTCTAAAATAGCCTATTTGATCTAAAACTCTCTCAATTTAGACATGTATTGATAAATATTTTTATTAAAGAATTATTAGAATTATTCTACAATATCAGTGGGCAGGATACCCGTAATTAACTCTGCAGCTCTATGGAACCTTTTTATGACTCTTTTATCAAATTGTTTTGGTTTTAAGGTGAATATTGCACAGACACAGTACTTCAATTACATGTTAATGCTAACACACTAGCAATTACAAATTAAAAATCTTGGGATTTGGTGGTGGTTGAGTAAATATCACCTTGTTTTGATGATTTGTTTGTCCTATTTTGCAAAAATAATATAATTCAGCTTAGCTTCAGAATTGAGATCAAATTGAACAATTAAAAAATTACAAATAATTAAACATTACCTTTGAAATAATTAATAAAATAAAGCATATAGTTTAAGGTACTGTGACTTACCAGTGAAGATCCAAATGTATTGACCCCCAGTCATGGCTTTGGAGACAATCCCAGTGTCAGGGGGTAGTACAATCTTAATAAAAATACCATACAACTACACAACAACTAGTGAGGGGACTTACTGTCTTTGTAGTTTTTCCATTGAGCAATCACATTTTGTACTGGATAATTTGTTCTGGTACATGAGAACATGTAAATCTGCAGTCAGAGATGTTTGCATAATGGACACCACACCCAGATAGACATCTGGCTATTGCAAACAAAGTCTGCCTGCGTTTCCATTAACTTTGATGTGTGTATTATTCTTCTTTCTATTAATTCTTCTCCTCATTATATTTCTACTGCAACCAATAGGTAGGCTACATAATTTCCAAGACGTGAAATGGTGTGAAACTAGGTTTTGCCCTGTTAAAGCATGTGACCAAATACGGTATATTAAGTACCCTTCCATAAATTGATATCGCTATACAAATATGCTTTCAAAGTGCCAATATGACAAACAATCACCCATTATTATCAAGAAGTTATAAAATTACATAAAAGTAGTAGCTTTTATCAGGTTAGCATTCTTAGTTTTAGATTTGGTAGGAACGGGAAACGCTGTGTTCAAAAACCTTTTCCTTGTAAGTCTGACAGCCAGATGTTATTACACAATTAATGTCAGGTCCCATATAAATATATCTGTAAAAAATAATGATAACAAATATCCATTCTGTCAGATCAATTTGTGAAGTACCTATGATCTCGTTCTGCATTTTATGTGTCATGTAATGTGGGGAACTGGTCTCGACTTGGTCTCCGCCCCTAAAATTCTTGGTCTTGTCTCGGTCTTGGTTTTGACTTTGTCTCGGTTTGGGCAGTCTAGACTACAACACTAGACCGTAGTGAAAGAGCGTTTGCCATACACTGAAGCTAAGAGAATTGAAAGAAAGATGATTTAAACCTCCTCTTTAGCACGTCCGCCTCCCGTACCCGAGGTCCCCTGTTCGACCCTTTGAGCCTTTTAATAAACTGTCATGATGCTGAAAACTCTTTTTATGGATATATAAATCAATAAAGTTATAGAACGTTGAAACATGCTGCTTAAGGCTCACTTTCAGATAATCTGATCTGCTTGCTGGTGATTGTGTTATTAAGTTATTAATGCCATTTTGAGTATTAAAACATTTATTAAAAAATCAATTGTTACATAATGCAATGTGCAAAATCAGTTTTACCGATTTGGTATCATAGACAGTAAATAGCATTCTTTATGAACAACTGGTCATATTCACATGTACTTGCACATACAGGCTCATGCACACGTGAAAATATCAGCCAATGACGGCTTCATTGCAAAAACATTGTTGAATCATAAACAACACATACATTCACACCAAAGACAATGAAATCATAACAACATAATGCAAAAGCACACATATCTGCCAGTTGCTGGCATCATTATGAGTGACAGGAGAGGAGAAAGCATTGTTTCTTTGCTTGTCTTGTAAAGAAACATAACACATAAATGTAAATATGTAGTGAAACAAAAAGCTAAATATTGATCCTTCATAAGAGCACATCTACCTATTTTGAGGATGAAATAATATCATGCTTAACAAAAGGTTCTTCATTGAGTTTTTTGACAACAAGTGTTGTCAGATATTTTCCTGGCATCACAGCATAACAAGTTGATGGCAGTAGGCGTTGCTATGGAGTGACCATGTCACAAGGTTTTGGCTGACAGAAATAATGAGGGCATAAAAGGTAAATAGACTCCAAACACAACATCTGTATAGAGCATGACATGTACTGGTGAAGCCAGGTACTGGTTCAATTCATTTGGGTACAATTATTGTAATAGTGCTTCTCATTTGTACAGCAGACATTCATTCAAACATTGATTTTAAACCTCTGATAGAGAGTCTGTGTAAATGCCTGCAATTAAGAAACACATAGGACAGAAACCTAAAAATGTATTACACATAATATTAAATTAAAAACAAAACATAAATTTACTTGTTTGTTTCAGAGCCTCTAACGGATGTGAAGGCAGTCGAAAGGCTGTGGAAATGTCACCGCCCTCCACCACGTCTCCTCTCACCTGCAGTGAGTCGATAACTAATTGAGCATGATCATAATAATTTGTGATGTATTGTGTTAAATGAACCTCTGTGAGATGTGGAACAGTTTATAATCAGAAGCACTTGTATATGAATAGGGAAGTTATGGTTTTCTCTTCTTCACTCATGGTGGTTTCAGTTTTCTTAGAGGATGGACAGGCCCAGCACACCAACAGTGATCAGCAGAGCTATAGGGAAGGATGAGAGGGTCAACATTTTTTTTTTATTATATATAGTTCAGTATGCAGTTTTTTAAATAATTTTGCTCTTTTATGATACCAACACTACCTCTCATGCTTACCTTGCGTCAGTGATTGCTGCAGTGTAATGCCAGCGGTAGCGGAAGATGATAGCAGATTGGTGACAATGGCATTAGGGTTTGCCAGGTCTACAAGAGCACTCTTAAATTTGAAGACAGGGGATCCCAGTGCCCCAGACGCTGAGAGCGCAAGCAAAAGACAAAAACATTGCTGATATTGGGACATGGGAAAATATTAATATATTGTTGGTAGTATACTTTGTGACAGTGGAACTTAGTAGACTGATGAAAGTGCAGATGGTGTGTGAGGGAATGTGTTAGCTTACTGCTGTTGAAAGATCCACTGAAGATTGCGAGTGCTAAATTTGGTGATTTAGTAGCTTGGGCTGGTACGATGGCAGAAAATGTACACTGGATTGTGGTTCCATTGACACTGCCCTTCACAGCGTTCACATTCAGCTAGATAGACAGATAACCAAGGAGAAGTGCGTTAACATATTTATATACATATATACAGGGCCGTTTGAAGGAATTTGGGGGCCCCAAGCAAAATGGACATGGAGGCCCCCCCGAACCCCTCGTACACACGCACGCAAAGCCTACAGGAACCACAGCATAGCCATACAGCTAAAGTTCACCCACACTTTATATAAATATTTTTTTTACAGTGCAAATACTGCTGTTGCATAAAATTTGAACATTTTCAACAATTGAACATTTGCAAAAAACACCACTGTACCATAAAATCAAATATACATTAAAAAAGTGCACAATAACTAAATCCAACATACTTGAAAACACACACACACACACACACACACATACACAGCAGCAGAGATAACGTATTTGGCGCTGTTGTCAGCCTATGGCTGTCAGCGACTACTGAGAGGGGCCCCCTTGAGGGGGATTCCGATAACAGTGTCATTGCACTTTACTGCATTGACTATCTATCAAAGGGCTGGCTCACGGTTTGTCATTGCATTTTATTCTTAAACAGTCGTTGTCTTGGGGCCCCAGTCATGCTCGGGGCCCCAAGCAATTGCTTGCTTTGCCTGTCCTGTCGCGACGGGCCTGCATATACATATATATATATATATGTATATATATATATATATATATATATATATATATATATATATATATATATATATATATATATATATATATATATATATATATATATACATATATATATATATATATATATATATATATATACACATATACATATATATACATATATATATATATATACATACATATATATACACATATACATATATACATACCACATTCTGTGGTTTACACAATATGTGTATTATAGTACAATGTTATATGTGTTATATGACCATTCATGTGTGCTATGCAGCTGCCATGAATCTAAATCGTTACAATTTTTTTATTTTTTTTTGGTGAAGGGGGGGGGGGTTAAATATATCCAACATAAGATAAAAAGAATGAAAATCTGTGTGGAAAGACAGACCAATAAATCCTCCTCACCACCTCTACTCCCACCACTACCTGAAGCAAGTAAAACTCACCACTGTCGGAATCAGCGTGTTGTTGTTGAGGAAAGTGCTGAAGAATTGAACAACACTGCCGTTGTTAGCACAGACGTAGGTTGTGATATTACCTGTCTGTTGAGCAAAACCAGAAATTATTAGAATAACCTGTTTACTTAGATGAATTCAAACAAAGTGTATGCTGTGGTTTGCTCTGTGTTTGACTTGGGTGTTTTTATGTGTTAGTGACAGAACTCGACATACCAGTGTGGTGTCAGGTGCCAGGCAGGCAGCGATGTAGCCCTCTGACTGTCCTGAAAGCCCCAACGTAAAGTTTTGACCACTCTGCAGCTGAGCAGAAAAAAAGAAACATGATCCAGAGGAGGAGGGGTCGCAGTTAGAGGGCTGAGCCGCGCAGAGCTGTTTGGTCCCACAGGCTGACCTGTTAAGAGGTATCTGAAAGGGAGACAAGAAACGTGGGTGGGAAATGCAGATTCAGATTAAAAGTGACTTAACCTCATCCTGTTCTGTTCTATTGTATTCCACTATGATCTTTCTTTTTTATTGACATTAGGCTATTTACCTGTAGGGCAGTCACTGTGGTGTCTGGCATCAGTGGGGCAGCTGTTGTTACATTTGTCGTTGTATTTGTTGAAGTTGTTGCATTTGTCGTAGCTGCTGTTGTTTGAGCATAGGTGCCCACAGATATCCAGGACAGCGTCAAAAACAGGGCAGCAAGGATCAGTCTGTTGTCCATATCTAGAGTGGATAAGGCACGTTTTTCCAGTTATATAAGGAGACACTTCTTTACAGTCTTCTCTTCATCTATTGTTAGTTTTGTAATAAAACACAGCATTTGTATCAGGTGAGCTCAGAAATATGTTAATAAACATAAGGATCCATCAGATTTGTTTGAACTTTTTTCAGATTATGGTTTTCTTTTCTGTGTTTCACATTTATTTTTTTTTTCAGTATTATAAAATTCAAGCACATTTTATTTAGAGTGTCTATCATGTGGTGGATTAATAAAATTTCAACAATTTAATAATAAATTAAAGCTGCAACCACCGCTGAACGGGACCTAGCACCTCCGTCACCTTGGGGTGTTCCGCAGCCTTGTTGTTATTGCGAGAGGTTTTTGCCATCCGCGAGTGAGCATGGTTTCGTCTTAACTTGGTTGGGAAACCCAGTCAGGTGCCCAAACAAGGTGCTTGGATTAGTCCAGTTAGTACTAACCCTAATCCTTGGATGAGGGACGAAAACGTCTTCCAGTATCTTCAACCAAGTCCAGTTGCCCTTGACTTTAACGTTCGTTTGGTTACAGACTTAGAGTTACAGTCAGGTTAACCCTAACACTAACCCTGATTATAACGCTCCATAGGTCAATGTGTGTGTGTGTGTGTGTGTGTGTGTGTGTGTGTGTGTGTGTGTGTGTGTGTGTGTAGTAGCTCTCAAAGCAGACAGCAGAGGACACAAGCAAACCAGTAATTTAACAATACTAAAGTCATGAATGTATTTCCATCAACAGATGAAAGCACATGTCAAAGTAATGTAATTTAATTTACTGTGATTTTTGTCAATGATGTGACAAACTTCAAATTTAGAATATACATTTTAAAGATAAGATTATATTGACCATGATGATATATTTTAGTTAATATCCCTAAAATGCACATAATTATCATTTACTTAGATTTTTAATTCTTATGTTCCCTTTTTTTATTACTAATTGCTCTTGATAATTCACATGACTGAAATTGCTTTTAGAAATTCAATAGAAAAAATAGTCATTAGTAAACCTAAATGTAATTCACAGAGAAACTCCATTAATTACATGTACACCATATACACCAATCGATATAGTGACTTGCATATAGTTTTAGTTTACCTGTAGATCTTCTTGTCTTCAGTTCTGAGGATAAAATTGGTTTAGACAGCAAAGTTTCTTGAAGTGAAGATCCTGTGTAGTTGTATTCTCAGGCTTGGCTTACAGGTGGACTGCTGGTACTTCTGATGTTCTTGACAGGATCCCAGGTAAAGATGTGACACCTGTTCACTCTGTGTTGGTATTTAAGCAAAGAGTTAGGGAAGAGTCAAGGTATCAGAGCCCAAAAACACCCAACTTCTCTGACATCATCAGTGATGTTTGTAGAGGGCGGGGTGGAGTGCATGTGATGGAAACCATGGATTGCCAAATGATAGCAAATGCATACTTCCTTGAGGACTCACAGTACTCGTAACTTACCAGACTCACTTGATACAGACAAGGAAGCAAACATTTTGTTTTTACTGTGTCACGCAACTGGTGACACAATGCCAAAAAGTGGTTTAACATGCAAGCTGTTCCCACACGGTTTCCCACACTAACTCCATTTTGATCTGTGGTTTAATGCAAACATTTAACCCCAAAATGTATTAAGAAGGAAACTCTGAACTATCCATATGTGATGGACAGTGGCAATTATTCAGTTACAGTAGGTCTCACCGGAGGGGACTTTTAAAATGTGACATTTTATCAAAGAGCTGTTGGTTTCTGCATTTTTTTCCTGGAAATGGGCGTAATAAGAATGCACAGAAAGGAAGATTAATGAAAAGCTCTAAAGTGTTATGTATTAGGACATTATCTGCTCTACACATAGATTAAGCTTTAGTAGGTCAAGTAGCTGATGTATTCCAATAATCAGAGGAAAAAATTGTCAAAAAAGTAGTTCAGCTATAGCAGGGGTTCTCAACCTTTTGCAAGCTGGGCCCCCCCAAAGCTGGTTCATTGCAGTTGGGCCCGGTGCCACCCCCATTACACCACCTTAGTTAGATAGACCGATCTAGGCTAGGCTATTAGTTTTAGGCCCACACTATTATTATTATTAGTAGTAGCAGTAGAGGTAGGTAGGGGTATCATAACTAGGGGCTAGGCATTCTTCTTATTCTTCTTCTCTCAGTCATATTATTATTATTCTTCTCAGTAGGCCTATTATCATTACTAAACTATTGCTATAATTGGGAATTGGCACCAGACCTCTGATATGAATTTATGCGTTGGTTATTGTTATTACAAAGCCTAATCGGCATATCATCTGCATTTTTTACAGAACCTTGCAGGCGATAGGCCAGGCAGGTTAATGTGAGACTACGTAGCCTATTTAATCCTAGTAAAATCACAGAATGCAAACACTGATTACCAAATGAACAAAATCTAAACATATCATCTGAAATGCTCCCTGTGGGAAATGCAGCCTGAAGTTAACGAACGAAACGGGGTCACATGCATCTGTGAGGAAGGTAGTAGATGCACGAAAGTGACAAATAAGTCACTAACGTGGGGCGGGCTGCACGCTCCGCTGCTGAAACGCTTCTGAGACGCAGTGGACTGGGCTATGGACGCATCAAAACCGTTGCGCAGTTGTAACGTGCCGTAGACGGAGTCAGTGGATTGAGTGGATGTGAGAGACTGACCGCCTGTGAGTGCTTCTGGACGGGGGAGGGGCTCACGGCAGCACCCGCTGCTCGTTGAGCACAGTAACTGCAGAGTGATACGTGCTTTCGAGTCTCCAAACACCACAAAAGTCTCCAATAACACCAGTAAAAGTCGCTAGACTTGATGCTAGTGTGACGGAAGCCAGCGAGGCTGTGCAGTGAGTAACCTTCACGCCCCCGAAGCTTTAAGAGACGCACCGGTGATCGAGGCTAGTCCCCATGTGTTTTAGCCTCCTCGTCAGCGTGTCCGCCTCCCGCACCCAAGGCCGCCGGTTCGAGTCAGGACCGTGTAGTATGTACTCGGGGGCAGCCGGTTACCAGGCACGTGCACACATAGACATCAACAGGGGCTCAAGCACCTGCCCTTTTTCTTCCTCAAGAGAAAGTGCCCTTTTTTCCGGGATGCTTTTTTTTTAAATAAATGAATTTATATATACAGTATATCTATTCCTGTTTGCACACAGCTTTCCTGTCAAACAAATATATTTACTGAATAAAAAATCTAAATATCAGCTCGGGAGATGAGACTTTGTCAGTTCCGATGCTCTCTCTCTCTCTCTCTCTCTCTCTCTCTCTCACTCCGCGTCTCCCGCAGCAGCAGCGCACACACAGACCAACCCGACACAGACAGGCAGCAGCCCCTCCCAGCAGTGTTTTTCTTGGCTTGTGCGGAGGTGAGTGATGATGAACTAAAGACCAACAAAAGTAAACTACCAGTGCCTCGAGTTCACTGCTAACATGCATGACTCCTGAGCTCAGCTAAAATAATTAGCTAAAGTCAAGCTAAGGATCATGGTTGGCCATACAGGCTACTGTTACTGTTGCCTACTTAATGGAGACACAACAGGTGAATACAGTAAAATTTGTCTCTAATAATGTAATGACGATCGCCACATTGATATGCAAATTAGGCGTTAACTAATTAAAATGTGCTAATTTGCACACATTTGACAAGTCACTGCAGGTGAATGGGCTAAAGAAAATAACTAAATCATGTCACCACAGACCTTCCCCAGTTAATGACTTACATCAAGACTCTTTTCCCCCTGAAATGTTCTGATTAATATACAGGGTAAACTCCATCTAAATGTGTACTTTGGAAGTTTTCTTTCCATGAGAGTAAAAGAAAACATGGAAGCAAAATTGACCCAAATTTGAAATTTGACCACTATATGAAAAAGTGTCCTGCCTTATGCAGTAACTTTATATTTCTGATCGTAGAGGCTCCTCATCTAATAACTGTCCATTCCATTAGTTTGTTGCATGCTGATAGATCTTTACATGATACAGACAGCCCTCCCTCAAATGTGAAACCAAGTCCTAACATTACATTACATTTACATTACATTTATTCTTTTAGCTGACGCTTTTATCCAAAGCGACTTACATTGCTATACATGTCAGAGGTCGCACGCCTCTGGAGCAAGTAGGGGTTAAGTGTCTTGCTCAGGGACACAGTGGGGATTGAACCTGGGTCTCTCACACCAAAGGCGGGCGGCCGTCTAACAAACTAACAAACTAAGTGTTATGTGATCCAACAAGACCAAAACAATTAAAATGATTTATTGCCTTGTGAAAAATAAACAAATAATTAGTGAAACTGTGTCCCTCTCCTTGGTGCAGTCATTTATTCTAAATATATACTAGTAGCATAAAAAACATGCACATTGTGGCAGAGTTGACTTTGCTGTTGCTGCTCTTGTGTGATTATTTTGTAGAAAAATGTTGAGGGTTAAACATTTGCAAAAGTGGGAATCAAAATAAATTGGTAAGGTAGTCAGAGTTGTGTTAATGTATTTAACATTTTGTCAAAAAAAATCATAAATAATTATGAGAAGTGCCGTTTTTTTCACTTGAGCCGCTGCTCACCAAAATGTGCATTTCCCTGCCTGTGTATCTTTCTCAAAACTGTATCACAGCATTTGTTGATGTATCGATAGAAGCATCAGTATACGCATATCAGCAAGGAGTACATAATGATATATATTTCTGTATCGTCATTTTGAAAACAGCACTATTTAAATCCTTGTTCCGTGTGCCCCTTTTATACTTTGAGCACCTGCCCTTCCAAAGGTCTCTGCACGGCCCTGCCGGTTACAATATCCGCTTTTAGAAAAAAAGGAAAAAAAAGTCGCTAGAAGGATGATTTGTTTTTCGTGGAATTTTTTTTTTCAGATTTTTTTTTACTCCTTCCCATCATGCATACTCGCGCCCCCCTGGGAGAGTGTCCGCGCCCCCCCAGGGGGGCGGGCCCCACCGGTTGAGAACCACTGAGCTATAGGATCTAATTCAATTCAGGAAACTGATTAATAGCAAATACAATCAAATTAATGAGATACATTCTCGATAGTCAAAAAAACTTCAGGTGCTGTTCTGATCTACAAAGTTGAAAGATATTTTCGTTCTTCCAAAAGCATTCACTTCAAATGTATCCACAAACTGAGCTGTGACTTGTTTAGTGATATGTTAAACCCCTCAGCAAACAGTTTTTGTGCTAAGCACTCTGCATTTGTTTTCTCACATTAGAGATATTTTATCAGATTCTGTGGTGACTACTGATGGGTAACGTTAAGATTTTAACAGTATCACTACTCTTACCGATACTGCTTTTCCAGCCCACTACATTAACAGTATTATCAGTTCTTTTTGTTTTTGAGAGAAAAAATGAAACAAATATTTAACAGAATTACCTGTCTTTATTTTTTGAAAAGTAAAACAAACAAAACTAGAACTGCAAGCAGTTGTAAGCGGGGTCCAAGCCCCCCGGCGCCACCCGCCCCTCGTCCCGCGAGTCGTCCGGGTGCCCTGCCTTCGTGCCGCACAAGGTCCCCGAGTTAGGTCTCGAGGGGCATTCCAAACAGAGGCATAACGTCCCACGTTTGAAAATGCCATTGGAACGAATGGGATTTAGTGATAAATTTCAGCATCGATTACAGCGCCATCTTTAGGCTGATTTGCACCAGATTTTTCAGGTGTCATCAGGGGCCCGTGAGGAAGATTTGACACGAATTTGGTGTCAATCGGACCTGCGGTTCCTGAGATATAAAATGAATGTAAATCAATGGGATTACTTTTTTCGTGTTCAATCTGCAATAACAGCGCCACCTATGGGCAAGAATTTGGCACAACTTTCACGTCAATGCGACTTATGGTTATACAGGAACTAATTTTTCACGTTAAACAGTGCCACCTAGGGGCGAGTTGCTCCAAATTTTGCACAGGCCCTCAGGGCGGCGTCCCACACAACTGCTCCGAGTTTGGTGTTGATCGGCCATTCCAGAGTGAAGATATGACATCAGTACCTTTTACTAGTGTTTTGCGTGAATAATCGTTAGCTTATAACGGAAACAGTTTTTTTGTGAATCGATCTGGGGAGCACTAGCCTGTATGATGTATGTCCACAGATGGTCCGTGCCAAATTTGGTGTCGATCGGACTTGCGGCTTCGTAGGAGTTAATTTCAGCCGGTTGGTCTTTGGTCTTTTCGCGATTTTGCGGAAAAAAAAGTCTAGGCGGAAATGGGCGTGGCCTATACCAGGAGATTCAGCTTAATCCCCGAATGCGTGGATATAAGGTTTTTGAATATGTGCATTCGTATGTGGGAGTTACAGCGACTTGAATGTGCAATGTTTTTGACCTTGCTTGTAGCGCCCCCTAGAGGTAGAAGTGTGCGAATTTTTTCGCATGCCGTCGTCTAATGGGTCTGAAATAACCCTGTGAATTTCGTGCCTGTAGCACTTACCGTCTAGGCTGCAGTACCGGAATTAGGCGAAAACGTACAGAAGAACAATAATAAAAACGAGAACCATTACAATAGCGTTCCCAGCTCCGCTGGTTCTGGGAACTGTGATGCCTTGCATTTGCAGGTTCCCAGCCCCACTAGGGGTTGGACCCCTAATAAACAATCATTTAAAGCAACAAAAGTGGTAGAGAGTGGGTGAACAATTGGGTGAACCATCTATGAACCACTGTGTCACTATGGTAGAGTATGTGCTGTGACTGCCATACCAATGAGCTTGGCTCATAGATATACTGTAGGTCAAGTTGCATATTTGGTACCCTGTAGACCTGGGTTCAAATCCACGTGGAGTTACTTCTCTTGCCTTTCAGTCACAACCACCCACAGCTTAACAATCAGCTGTCTAATGGTTACTTTTAATCAAGAATCCATGTTGGCATAGTTTTGTCAACTCTGTGTGTGGGCTCTAGGCTGCTCGACATGGACAACCACAGATGAACTATGTGCTAAGCAGCATTGTTAAGGACATCTCTGTTATTGGATTCTCTAGTGGTAGTTAGGTAGCTGATGGGTTGGCTGATGTCCCAATCTTTTGCACATTGTTAGTAATTGTAGGAAAGATATGTTGTATCATATAAATACTGAAATGTTACTGTTATCAAAAGTGAAATTTACATTGAATCCAGCATGTTCTGAATTCTTTTCAGTACCTGGGGTTGTTGTTTCCGTTGTTCTCCTATGAGTTCCCAATTCAGATCTCAGCTCCATCCAGCCTCTCAGCACAGCAGTCTCCTCTACTGGTGACTTTGACAGATGTGACTATATATGTCCGTTGCAGGTCCGCGCTCAACCAGGGGTCGGTCTCGTTCTCTACAGTGTGACTACAGAACCCATGGCTTTACACCTGTATTGATAAATATTTTTATTAAAGCAGATTAGAGTTATGTCAGAGGTAGGACACCAGTAATGAACACTCTGCAGCTCTACTGAACCTTTTTTGAGACTATTTTATCAAAACGATTTGGCAATGTTTCCAGTAGACAGACAGTACTTAACATATTAACATGTTAAGTACTGTGTCTGTCTACTGGACATAGTGCAATATTAACCTTAAAACCAAAACAATTTGCTGACACAGTAGCAATTATTAATTTAAAATCTTGGGATTTGGGGCTGGTAGGTATCTGTCACCTTGTTTTGATGATTTGTTTGTCCTATTTTGCAAAAATTAAACTAATATAAATCAGCTTAGCTTCAGAAGTTAAATCAAATTGAATAATTAAAAAAATACAAAGAATTAAATATTACATTTAAAATAATTAAATAACTAATAAAATAAAACATATAGTTTAAGGTACTTTGACTTACCAGTGAAGATCCAAATGTATTGACTCCCAGTAATGGCTTTGGAGACAATCGCAGTGTCAAGGTTAGGACAATACGACTAATACACATCAACTAGTTGGTGGACGTACTGTCTTTGTAGTTTTCCACTGAGCAATCACATACTTTACTGGACAATTTGTTCTTACACAAGCAAAAACAAGGAGCAGTTTACTTACCCACAACTTAGCTATCATTAGATACATTACTTGCTGTGATGTTATACACTGTGGTGGATTTGTCCAGAACTCCTTTTTTACTGACTTTACAAAAATGTTCTAAATCTGGATATTTATAGTTATTGGGATATGACATATCTACATCGGGATTAGATGTGAGATTTTAGGCATATAACACAGCCCTATAATGAACTATGATGTTGCTGAAAACATCTTTTAGGGGCATTTAAATCAATAAAGTTACAAAACACTAAAACATGCTGCTAAAGGCTCAGTTTCAGATGATCTGATCTGCTTGCTGGTGATTGTGTTATTAAGTTATTAATGCCACTAAGTTAATCAGTTTGTGTATTTGAAATTTAATAAAAAATCAATTGTTACATAATGCAATGTGGAAAATCAGTTTTACCAATATTTGGTATCATAGACAGTAAATAACCTGTTAGTCTTATTCACATGTACTTGCACATGCACACGTGAAAATATCAGCCAATGACGGCTTCATTGTAAAAACATGAATCATAAACAACACATACATTCACACCAAAGACAATGAAATCATAACAACATAATGCAAAAGCACACATATCTGCCAGTTGCTGGCATCATTATGAGTGACAGGAGAGGAGAAAGCATTGTTTCTTTGCTTGTCTTGTAAAGAAACATAACACATAAATGTAAATATGTAGTGAAACAAAAAGCTAAATATTGATCCTTCATAAGGGCACATCTACCTATTTTGAGGATGAAATAATATCATGCTTAACAAAAGGTTCTTCATTGAGTTTTTTGTCAACAAGTGTTGTCAGATATTTTCCTGGCATCACAGTATAACAAGTTGATGGCAGTAGGCGTTGCCATGGAGTGACCATGTCACAAGGTTTTGGCTGACAGAAATAATGAGGGCTTACAAGGTAAATAGACTCCAAACACAACATCTGTATAGAGCGTGACATGTACTGGTGAAGCCAGGTACTGGTTCAATTCATTTGGGTACAATTATTGCAATAGTGCTTCTCATTTGTACAGCAGACATTCATTCAAACATTGATTTTAAACCTCTGACAGAGAGTCTGTGTAAATGCCTGCAATTAAGAAACACATAGGACAGAAACCTAAAAATGTATTACACATAATATTAAATTAAAAACAAAACATAAATTTACTTGTTTGTTTCAGAGCCTCTAACAGATGTGAAGGCAGTCGAAAGGCTGTGGAAATGTCACCGCCCTCCACCACGTCTCCTCTCACCTGCAGTGAGTCGATAACTAATTGAGCATGATCATAATAATTTGTGATGAACCTCTGTGAGATGTGGAACAGTTTATAATCAGAAGCACATGTATATGAATAGGGAAGTTATGGTTTTCTTGTCTTCACTCATGGTGGTTTCAGTTTCCTTAGAGGATGGACAGGCCCAGCACACCAACAGTGATCAGCAGAGCTATGATGAGAGGGTCAACATTTTTTTATTATATATAGTTCAAACCTGGCAGTTTTTTAATAATTTTGCTCTTTTATGATAACAACACTGCCTCTCATGCTTACCTTGCGTCAGTGATTGCTGCAGTGTAATGCCAGCGGTAGCGGAAGATGAAAGCAGATTGATGACAGTGGCATTAGGGTTTCCCAGGTCTACAAGAGCACTCCTTAATATGAAGAAAGGGGATCCCAGTGCCCCAGTGACTGAGAGCGCAAGCAAAAGACAAAAACATTGCTGATGTTGGGACATGGGAAAATATTAATATATTGTCGGTGGTATTCTTTGTGACAGTGGAACTTAGTAGACTGATGAAAGTGCAGATGGTGTGTGAGGGAATGTGGAAGCTTACTGCTGTTGAAAGATCCACTGGAGATTACGATTGCTAAATTTGGTGATTTAGTAGTTTGGTCTGGTACGATGGCAGAAAATGTACACTGGATTGTGGTTCCATTGACCCTGCCCTTCACAGAGTTCACGTTCAGCTAGAGAGCAAAGACAGATCACAAGGAGAAGTGTGTTAACATATGTAAACACAGGGGTGGAAATTAACTTTCCGGCTCACCTGTCAATGGGACTAGTAGATGACAAAATCCACCGGCCACACATATATTTTTTCAAACATTTGTTTCAGTATTTTTAATTGAGATAATAAGATATTTTGTCAAATACAAACTTAAGGAAGACATCAGATTGAAATTTGAAGCAAAATAATTTATGGCTATTAAATTTACTTAAGACATAACAGTAAGATGCTTATTAATCAATCTTTCAACTTACATCTTATCACAGCTCACTCTTAATCATGCTTTATCATTGAACTTAAACATTAATTGATATATTTATTAACCCACTGCAGTGCTTTTCTTCTTCTTGTTTTATATTGCGGGTTGACTTCTCTTCATTGTTACAGAGCTGTTCTACATGCTGCAATTGGCTTTGGAGGTGAATGTAGCAAACAGCGGTTATAGATAAATGGTAGGCTTATGGGGAAATATTTTAAAGGGAGGACACCAGGAGAGAACGGTAAAATGCGGGAGAAGCTGGGGGAAAAGGGGAGGGTTGACAGGTATGAAAGTTACGGTGGTAGCTAGCTAGCTAAATGAAATTACATATACATATGTGCATATATACATGTATATATATCTACACACATACACAGTTTATGCATATTTGACTTGTAGAAGAGAAAACAAAATAAAAGAAAACTAAATGGAAGCATGGATAGACAAGGGTTATTACTAGACTAGATCACCCATATAGGCTACTGCTGTTCACATACTTTTTTGTTTGTTGACAATTTCTTTCTTTTCCACAATATGTGTATTCTAGTGCAAGGTTATATGACAGGCCATTCATGTGTGCTATGGAGCTGCCATAAATCTAATTTATTACATTTTTTTTTGTTTTGTTTTATTTTATTTTTATTGGGGGGGGGGGTTAAATATGTCCATCATAGGATAAAGAGCATGTAGATCTGTGTGGAAAGTGTTCTCCAACAGACCAATAAATTGTCCTCACCCAGCTCTACACCCAGCACTGCCTAAAGCAAGTAAAACTCACTGTTGTCGGAATCAGCTGTTGTTGTTGTTGAGGAAAGTGCTGAAGAACTGAACAACACTGCCGTTCTTAGCACAGACATAGGTTGGGACATTACCTGTCTGTGGAGCAAAACCAGAAATGGATTAGTATAACCTATTTACTTATATCAATTCAAACAAAGTGTATGCTATGATTAACTCTGGGTTTGACTTCATGAGTACTTTTATCTGTTAGTGACAGAACTCGACATACCAGTCCTGCGTCCGGTGCCAGGGAGGCAGCGATGTAGCCTGATGATTGTCCTGAAAGCCCCAACATAAAGTTTTGACCACTCTGCCGCTGAGCAGAAAGAAAGAAACATGATCCAGAGGAGGAGGGGTCGCAGTTAAAGGGCTGAGCTGCGCAGAGCTGTTGGGTCCCACAGGCTGACCTGTTAAGAGGTGTCTGCAAGGGAGACAAGAAACGTGGGTGGGAAATGCAAATTCAGATTATGTTTAAGTTCATTAATAAAAGTAACTTTATATTATCCTGTTCCTTTCAACTCTAGTTCACTATGATCTTTTATTTTATTTATTTATTATTATTATTATTTAGAATTATTTACCTCAAGGGTAGTCACTGTGGTGTTGGGCAACAGTGGGGCAGCTGTTGTCGCAGCTGTTGTCGCAGCTGTTGTTGCTTGAGCATAGGTGCCCACAGATATCCAGGACAGCGTCAAAAACAGGGGAGCAAGGATCAGTCTGTTGTCCATATCTAGAGTGGAGAGGGCACGTTTTTCCAGTTAAATAATATAAGGAGACACTTCTCTACAGTCTTCTCTTCATCTATAGTTAGTTGTGTGGTAACACACAGCATTTGTATCAGGTGAGCTCAGAAATATGTCAGTACATTTTTTTACTAAACATAAGGATCCATCAAATTAGTTTGAACTTTTTCAGATTATGTTTAATTTCAGAATTATACAATTTAAGCACATTTTGCCATCAGGAAGAGTGTCTATTATGTCGTGGATGAATAACATTTCAACAGTTCAACAAGAAATTAAAGCAGCAAGCAGCGGTGAACACTAGAATAGGATTTGTGCACCTATAATGAAGAATTTGAGAAGGTGTAATTGTTGTGTTTGTGTGTGAGAAAAAGAAAAACGTTTTCATTGCCAAGTTGTTAAGGTTGCACGGCAAATATCTGTGGTTGTTAATATTTTGTAGGAGGCGCTATAGAGTCATTAAACCAACCACCCATATGCAAAACCAATATAAGACATACAGTAAATGTCCACCACTCCAACATTTAGGCTGCCATTAAAGCTATTCATTTGGACAAAAAATGTATAATTCCTTGTATTTCAATAGAGTCCTTGCTTTGTTCGGGTCAAGGCTCCTAAATATTCCAAGTTAAATGAATATCAATAAATTTCATGTAACTATATGTTTTTATCAAAGAAAGTACTTCAATACAGTTATAAAACAAACATCCCTCCTTTTGTAAAATGAATGCTCAAGACGAGCAATGGCAGCACCGCAAATCCTGTTTATTTTTATTTTAAGCATGGTACATCTTGATAATCCAAAATGAGGAGCATGTTTCTATTACTTGTAGTCACTTTAAATTGATTTTCTAAATATTTCTTCAGATCTTCTTTGTTAAAAGTAATTTCTGCACCATTGCTGTCATGGTAACATAATTTCACACCATTGGTCATCTAACATTCGGCCGTTTCATATTTTCTGTTAATGAAACAGCCACAAATAAGTAAATAAATGGCTTAAACTTACATTACAGACCTGTTTTAATCTGTCACTGCCTCATGGTTGTGTGTTAGGTTAATTGACTGATCGAAAAAAAACGATTAATTGATTTGAAAAACAATCATTAAGTGCAGCCCTGATTATAATGCTCCATAGGTCACTATGTGTGTAGTAGCTCACAAATCGGAGAGCAGAGGACACAAGCAAACCAATAATTTAACAATACTAAAGTCATGAATGTATTTCCATCAACAGATGAAAGCACATGTCCAAGTAATGTAATTTAATTTATTGTGATTTTTTTCAATGATGTGACAAACTTCAAACTTAGAATATACATTTTAAAGATAAGATTATACTGACCATGATGATATATTTTAGTTTATATCCCTAAAATGCACATAATTATCATTTACTTATATTTATACTTTGTTTAATTCTTCTGTTTGTATTCTTATTACTAATTGCTCTTGATAATTCACGACTGAAATTGCTTTTAGAAATTCAATAGAAATTTTACAAAACAGTCATTAATAAACCTAAAAGGAATTTATAGAGAAACTTATATTCCATTAATTACATGTACACCATATACACCAATCGATATAGTGACTTGCGTATAGTTTTAGCTTACCTGTAGATCTTCTTGTCTTCAGTTCTGAGGATAAAACTGGTTTAGACAGCAAAGTTTCTTGAAGTGAAGATCCTATGTAGTTGTATTCTCAGGCTTGGCTTACAGGTGGACTGCTACTTTTGATGTTCTTGACAGGATCCCAGGTAAAGATGTGACACCTGTTCACTCTGTGTTGGTATTTATGCAAAGGGTTAGGGAAGAGTCAAGGTATCAGAGCCCAAAAACACCCAACTTCGCAGATATGATCACTGATATTTGTAGATTGTGTGTTGGTTGCATGTGATGGAAAACATAGATATCCAGATGATAGTAAATGCATACTTCCTTGAGGACTCACAGTTCTCATAACTTACCAGACTGACTTGATAAAGAAAAGGAGACAAACATTTTATTTTTACTGTGTCACGCAACTGGTGACACAATGCCAAAAAGTTGTTTATCAGTCATATTGCAAGCTGTTGGGTTTCCCTCACTAACTCCATTGTGTTTTGAGGTTTCTTGTAAACATTTACCCCCCAAAATGTACCAAGAAGGCAAATCTGAACTACCCGTATGTGATGGACAGTGGTAATTATTCAGTTAGGTCTGCACATTGCACCAAAGTGTGATCACCAGAGGGGACCTTTAAAATGCAACATTTTACCAAAGAGCTGTTGGTTTCTGCATTTCTTCCAGCAAATTGGTGTGATATGAATGTTTCTCTGCATGTATATGATGCAGTTTGGCTAAAGTTTAGAGATTTAGGTATAGGATAGAGATTTCTTGTGTTCTGAGTTTCTCTGAAACTGCAGGCACATATGGAATCACAATGTTGTTGTGTTTACTCTTCCTTTTCTCATCCCCCCGTAGTGTTGGTGTTCTTGAAGCCTGTGGTCCTAATGGACCTTTGTGAAAACAGCCAAACATTAGAAAATGGTTGTCCAATGTACTATTGGCAATAAACTACTATTTTGGCCCCCACACCCCTCCTTTAATGTTTTAAGTAAAATATCATATTACAAGTCTGTGACCAATAAAAATTGAGATTGGCATTTGTTTGACCTTTTGTCGGGGGGGTGAAACAGTCCTTTTTGGGACCATTGCCGGCTTGGACACACTGCTAGCAGAAGGTAAGATAAATTTCACTTTTTCACGTTTAAATTTAAATAACTTTGTATAAATAATATCTGTGATGTGTATGAATATGTGATGAAGCATATTTGATTGAGTAAAGACACTTTTTGTTCTTTATTTATATATATTTATGCATATAGTATATAGTATGCAGCCTGCCCCACGTTATTTACTTGTTATTCACATATACTTGTTTCCTTTTTGTGCTTCTACTACTTTCTTCACAGCTCTATGTTTCCTTCTGTTAACTTCAGGATGCATTTCTCACAAAGAGCATTTTAGAATCAGAGCATTTTGCTTGTTTTATTTTGCTGACATGTTTAGATTTTGTTGATTTGGTGATTAGCTTGCTTTATATTTCTACCATGATTACGGAGGCTACGTAGTTAAATGTTTATTTTTTGTCTATTTTAACTGTGTTTATTGTTGACATATGATTGGGAGTCTGCACAGGGTATTCTAATTTTAAAATTGACTGGATTCTCTCTGTTTTTATGTCTGACTTCATCTGCTCTGTGCTGCTTGAGGGAAGCCGGCTAAAAGTACTCTGGCTATATTTCAGTCTGGAGCGGAGCAGAGAGAGACACTGCTGTCATGAGCACAGAGTAAAATGGCTGTCATCCGCAACGCAGACAGTCATTAAAGTCCGGGGTCATGTAAACTTGGTATAAATGACTTGGTAGCAGGTGGGCCCTGTGATGAAGCCCTCATCTCTCTCTCTCTGCTTCTCTGCTGTTAAGAGCTTCCACCCAGCTGGCCACATGTTTTAGCATTTGTCTGTATAATGCCTTTTCAGACATGGAGCGACTCTCCTCCTGCGTCCTCTTTTGGATCCGCAGGCTGTCACTGCGCTCCACATGTGAACAAACAGGCAAACCAGGGCTCAGTGAAGAAACATCTGATGTTTCTATGATGACAAACAGCACTGTGTCCCTGTTACACCAGCGTGAACATGCCCAAAGTCACAGGCAGTGACACTCTTGAAAGTGACAGCTTTTAAATAAGTCACTCTTCCTTAAACACTCACTGCGCTTAAACACAGTGTGTATCCGTCTTGTTTTCACTGCAACTTGCATTGCGGTGTAACGTTACATATTTAGCATATTACTTGAAAAAGTAACAATGGCAGTGAAGCTTTTTCTCATACTGTGATTGCTAAACTTTGTAATCAATCCACAGTTCAACTGAGTGCCGAACTTTGCAGAGGGAGATGGGGGTATTTTCATGACAAAAATGACGAGTGGTTCAGCCTGAGAGAGAGAGAGATTGAGAGGAGAGAGAGGGAGAGGTGTGCAAGTAGCCATTTCCTGTGAATTAACTATTAATAATAACATTTTTAAATTTTATAATAAAATTTTTAAATTTACAAAGGAATGCACCAAAAAAAAACAACTAATTGCTATAATAATTGTTAGTTATTACACTACTACACCACCATTATATTTTTCCTGTCGCACACCCTCTAGAGGCAGCTAGAATCCATCAAGTTTTGGATTTGAAAATAAGGAAAATTTTTCGGCGTCCACTGCGGGCCAACACCCCACCACCCCAACCAAGCTCCAGTATCCCTTACATTTTAAGACAGGTGTTATAGCCTAAATGAAAACACAAATTTATTTAAATGCTTATTTGCATATTTTCTGTTCATTTAACATTGCTTGTCTTTACATTTACATTTTATTTTCATTCCACACAATCTTTTCATTTCATATTGCTTTTCTTTTAAAGTTTTTCTTTTAATTTCACATAACTTTTCTTCACTCTTTTAGTGAGTTATTGTATAAATTTGTTGCAGACTGTTTTGGAAGGAGTGTAGTTGTGGGCTGGGCCAGAGTGGTTAATTTTACATGAGAGTAGAGCACAAACAGTTCTGCCATATTACAGAAAGTTCCTATCTTAAGTCTTAAGGTTAGACAGGAAGAGTATCGATAGGATTTTTCTCAATTTGGTATTACAGAAACAAATCCTAACGAACTTTAGGAATCCTGTCTTATCTTACTTCATTCTGTCTTATCTCAGGTTAGGAAATCCTAAATACTCGACCAAACATCGGTTATCAACTTTTATGTCTGTTACCTAGCAACTGATGCCATTTCTCATTTCTCTCAAGCCTTTTCTCATCTCACTGAGCTAAACTGCTTTTAATCGCTGTTTTTTGTATTTTTTTAATGAAACATAAAGTGAAAATGGAGCAGAAACGACTATCATTGAACTTCATGTCAGATGACTTGAGAGGTGTTGGTAACCTCTGTCGAGAAATCCAAATCCACATAGGATTAACTCTGCCACCTAGGGGCTAGTTGTACCAAGTTTTGCAGAGGCCTTCTGGAGCCCGTCCCACCTTACTGGTCCAAATTTGGTGTCGATCGGCCAATTCAAACCAAAGATATGACCTCACTTCCTGTTAGTAGCATTTTTCGCAAACATTTGTTAGCGTATAATTGCAACATTTTTTGCTGGATCAAATCCTCTGAGATTACAGATAGACTTAGAGAGTGGGCTAAAATAGTGGACACTGTCACCGCCACATCTCCGACATCCAGCGGAGCGTTAATGCTGCTAAAAAGAAAACAAGTCCATTTACAAGTGATACAAAGAGAAAGGCAACTTTAGTGTCCAACGAGCAGAGGAAAGCCGCTGGTTGCTCCTCCTGTGCTCCCTCACTGACACCGACAGAAACCCGGAGCTCTTCTCGGGAAAGGCTAATAAAGGCTGCGGGCTGGTATCATCATGTTTTTCATATATTACTTAAATTTAACGATCTCCTTCTATCAAAGACTTGGATTAGGATCCAAGCAGTTAGGATAGGATCTGCCGGTTAGGAAGTTTCTGTAATACGGCCCCTGTTGTCTACCTGCAGGTGGCAGTTATCGAGAGGCTAGTGACAGAGGTCAGATTGGGAATGTTTTTTTTTTACTCTGCCCGGGCCCGGGGTATTATTATTTTTAATAACGCAAGTTAATACGGGAGATTTACGGGAAAATGCTAATACGGGAGGACAGCGGGAAAGAAGAGTAATATACGGGACTTTCCCGGCCAAAACGGGATACTTGATAGGTATGCCAGGCAGGGTGTCCGCGGGGTCTTAAAAAGTCTTGAAAGGTGATAAATCAATTTTGCGAAAATTAAGGCCATTGAAAAGTATTAAAGTCTTAATCGCCATTTAACTAGGTATTAAATTTTGAAGATATTTTTTTCAGTGTGAAAATCCTGTTTGCCCCAAAGTTAGTCTGCTAAAAGTGTCGTTAAATGTTTTTATTCATAGTGCACAGCCAAAAACACTCGACAGGCAGAGAGCAGCGACTGTGATTCGTCTCTGTAACGTCCGGTGCAGGGATCCACTGAGCACCTATTTCTCTTTTAAACGCCCCCAAAAATAGATCTGTGCAACCAGAAAAAGATTTACAAGTAGCCTACAGCTGACAGTAGGCTAACCTCCCTCCCTGCCGGACCCTCGGGGCTAATCGTCCAAAACATAGTCGGAGTGGCGATCAGGATTAACGGGATTAACCCGGGTGGCCGGTCGCTCTGTGGCCACTTTGCAGCCCCGTTCCTGAAAAACAAGAGCGAGATGCGCCGCCAGCAGCTCAATCTGTAAGACAGAAGACAACAGGGAGAATTCAAGGAGCGTGTGGGTTTGGATAACGTTAGCTGGCTATTTAGCTAACTCGCTGCCTTTTGTACATTGAACTTTTCATAAAGACGACGCTCTCGTCACTTTCACAGACCAGTCACAGCCTGGATGGAGCGGGATTTTAAAAAGTTTAATGTGCTGCAACAAACTTTATAAATGTTGAACTCAATGTTCTGCAGAAACTCTTCTGATTATTGACGAGTTAGCAGCCTAAAATCAAGGTTGGAGACTCTCAGGTAGCCTCGAGCGTCTTTCTGCACAAAGTTGAGTAAAAACAATCCAAACTGAAATAGCTGGAATTTGAATTAATATTAAACTAGCCTATTGAATATAGTAACATAATGAATATATTAATGTCAAACTTACAGTTTACTATTAAATTAACATTATGCTTTTAATTTAATGTTATATTATTATACTAATCCAGTCATTTAGACTAGTTCCTCCTCCAGGTTGTGCCTGTGCTACACCGCCTACACTACTTACATTATTGATCACTCAGTTTATTGTCTTCATCTTTGTTCCCTCCTAGTCGGTTTGGATATTGTTGTATTAATCAAGTGGTCAATTAAAGTTGTCACACATATCATTGCAGGCAAGCTCACATTATCTAGTTTAAACCAACTGTACACTGTGAACTTCACATGATTTGCTGTAATGTTGCGTACATAAACGTCATAGCTTTTGTAAGACAGCTGCTTTTTGCAGAAAAATCTGACCAGTCCTTCAAAAAGAAAACTGGCTCATACAGGCTGTTATAGGCAACTGAGAAAGTTGGTAAATGCTTCAATTTTTAGGTGGCGTTACAACCTGATGACATATAGGCAATAAATATGTTATAAATATATTTAAATTCCTTTTAAAAACTCAAATGTCCCTTTTTAAAGGTGTGTGGCTGATTTAATTGGTTAGCTCAAAGTGGCGCTGCAGTCTTAAAATATGTTGAAAAAGTCTTGAAAAGGTTATAAAAAGGTATTGAATTTTACTTCAAGATTCCTGTATATACCCTGGCCAGGGGTGCGCGCACCACACTTTGGGAATCACTGGCTTAGGACATTGTGCAACCTCTTGCAATTTAAGTAAACATTTTAGAGTGTGCAACAGTGACAATACTGACGTAACTGCAAAAAGGAATAACAAACAGTGATCATTGTGAAACTGCTCAGTGGTTATGAATAGAAAAGAAGAATGTTGCAGACAAATGATACAATGAGAAAAAAAATGCATGGACTGTAATTCATACTGTTTCCTGGCCTTGCTGTGTTAAACCTGTTTGGTTGTCATGGTAGAGAAGGATATGTGATCACATGAAACTGATCTTGTGATTAGTTTTAACACATATTCAAGTGGTGAATCAGAGACATAATAGTTATCACACCCAAAAAATGTACCCTGCTCAAAAATAGTAAGGACTAAAATGAAGGTTATGAAATGGTAACCCTAGTTCTATAAGCACAGGCGGAGCCCTCTACTCATCGGTAGAGGCCTCCGCCTGTGCTTATAGAACTAGGGTTACTATATCGTAACCTTCGTTCTATCTCACACAGGCTCCGCCCTCTGCTGGACTCTATGGGTACAGTGGGTGGAGCCCGATGACTGTCTGCCCCTAGCAAGCCAAAGTCCACCACACCAACCCAGTCGGCCATAGGCCGGCCAAAGCCCCGACCACCACATCACCTAGTGACAGAATGGCACCTAAGAAGGCCGCTGGACCTACACCTGCACTGCCCTGACTTCTCACTGAAACGTCAGGCACTGCCAGTGTATGTTCCCCTACACCCAGTAGTCACCAGATCCTCACTTTTCAGATCCTAGGTTGCACTAGCGAGCTGGATCCCGAGGAGCCTGACATACTCAAGAGATAGAAATGCACAAACGGGCACAGTAAGGGACAAGATGCCAATGTGCGGATCTCTTCGACACACACCCCGCTGAAAAGGATCGTGGACACTTCCACACTTCCAAGTGGAATGTGCACGCACCGCCATGGGTGGGTCTGTTCCCGCCCGTGTACAGGCTTGGGAGATTCACTCACAAAGCCAGCTGGCCAAGCTCTTCTTGGACAGGGTTTTACTGCCTGCACTATCACTGAAACAGACGAACAGCTGACCAGTGCATTGAATGGGGGCTGTGTGTTGTCTCAATCTGGCTGCACTGTGGACACCAAGAACCAGCATTCAGCTGGGGTGAACCGACAGGCACATAACTCACCTTCTTAGCAGAGGTGAGAGCAAGGGGCAGGGCTGTTCAAGAGATAGCATTTTCAATTAGCGCTGCTCCAGGGGCTCACAAAACTACTGCAAGGTGCCTCCTACTGGGCGCAGAGAGACACGACACCGGTCGCTGTCTTCTCACACCCTGCAGCAAGCGTATCATGAGGGAGTGGGTAAAGACTATTCTGTCACCAAACCACCTGTGACAGGCAAGATAGCTTCAGCTCGACAGTTCCTTCTCCATCAGACCTTGCATGAAAGACAAAACGGTTCCCACCAAACAGGTGGGCAGATCCTTTTCCCTCTTAATGCATCAACGCTGAAAGCCCAACCACTTAGCTTTACAGCAAGACGTGGAGGATACTGCCCGCCGCTTGGACGGTCTGTGCGACCTCAGCAGATGGACCAGCCTGAGTCTGCCTCTCCACAATTTTAAGAGGAAAAACCAGGAGAGCCTGGTCCAACACCAACATTGTGCATATGAAGCCTCACCCTTGTGACAGAGCCCCACACACCATAGGTACAGGCCAGGGCTCTGTCACCGTAGGCTGCATCACTTCTACCAGAATGACGAACGACCGTTCGATAGGGTGGGGGGAACGCAAACAGCAGCCCGTCTGGCCATTCCTTCTCTCCCAAGACCTAAACCGCTGACGATATGCCTCTGGCACCAGCTCATAAGCCTTAAGCACAGCCGATTTGATTTTAGCATAGCTGGAACTATCGTCTAAACTCAGGGACGAATAAGCTTCCTGCGCTTTCCCTGTAAGAACACACTGAAGCATTAGAGCACAAACTGCATCAGGCCAACCCTCGCCTTAGCCACACGTTCAGATAACACAAAAAAAGCATCTGGGTCTCTCTCATTAAACTGTGGTAACAATCGTAGATTATTAATATCAAAGGGGCGCACACCAGCAGGCCAATGCTTACCGCGATCTTCACTGGACCACCTGCCGTCTTCACCCAGAGACAGACGATATCCCTCCAGATCTAACTTGGATCTTTCTGTCTGCTGACGAATCATCTCTACCTCGATGTGTTTTTGAATTTCCAATTTGTGTTTAAGTTTCTCATACTCCATTTGAATCAACAGTAGCTCCTTCTGTTGCTCAAAAGTGAGGCCCTGCGCCTGCAGAGGTCTAATAGTGGAAATTAGAGAGGGTTCCTCCAGTTCTACAGTTATAATTCCCCTTTCAACTAATTCAGATTTCACCGCCATTTTAATATTTTCTTTAAGACGTTTATCCCCAGACACCACTATAGAATAATGCTCAGCAACTGGTGGTGAATTCAGTGAGCAGTTCGCCATTTGCTGAAGAAAAAAAGATGCGGAAGCAGTAGGACACTGCTATCTATACGTCACGCACGTATCGGTAGCGAGCGTCCTATTTGTCTGGTACGTGCACGATAAAATTTAAGTGGGCAAGTGCGTGCGTGTGATTGGAAGAGGTAGTACCCATAGAGTCCAGTAGAGGGAGGAGCCTATGTGAAATAAAAGTAAATAACACTTACACTGAATAACAAATCAGATTTCGATGAACAAAATATTTCAAAGTTCAAAATCTTTACTGTACATCGTATAATGTGTTGAGAACAAAATGACGTATGAAAAATTGACACTAAAATTGCCAACCGATTGAGGGCTGAATTCAAAGCCACACCGAAAATCACAGTAAAAAAATTTAAATCACCTGCTGACCCACCCTCATGTGCCTGTGTGCACTCTTAATAATGTCTGGGCTGTTTATTTGAACGAACCCAAACCCTTCTTGCTGTATTATTCGAGAATATTTTTTTGTTTGATACTTTTAGTTTTACTTTTAAAGCCATCACACTGATGCATTAAAGGTGATCAGTGTTTCTCTCAGAGTTGACAAATAGACATGGAGAGATGTTTGTTTCCACTGTGCTGTAAATATACCCCATATGTACCTACTCCCCTTTCCCATTGTATAAATATCCAACAAATGCTGCTACAGTGTGTTGGATGGTAGAAAGCACTGAATTGGGCTCCTTGGTCCTTCATGAAACAGAAAAAAAGAAAACACTGACAAGGTCCTCCAGACCCCTTCATATTGTTGGCTTATCTTATCATTATTCAGTTCATTTGTGTTACTAAATACAAATATTTTTCATGTCATTTTATATGTTTATATGTTTTCATAGTGGTTTATTAACAATGTGTGATATTGTTTGCTTAATAGCCTGCCTACATCTTGTACATACCATCCGAGGGTTAGGCATGATGCGTAAAAACAGGTTTAACTGATGCAAGAATCGTGCCAAGTTTGTCTCAAAAGGTTAGGTTTGACTAGTGCTTTTCATAAATCCCTTGTACAAATGTCAAATAGGGTTAAAATTTTTGACAAGTGTTGACATTTGTGTGGCTCTTCAGGCACATTGTTTAAAAAGAAAAAATACACGCTAACAGTTTTCAATTTTATTTGTCTTTTCTGAAACAGATTATGACATGCTTGTGCAGGGAGATCATTAGGGCTCAAGCACAAAACGGCTGAGGTCCCTATTGGAACTGTAGAAATTATATTTCTTTCTTTGTTTTTCTGCAAAGTCATCTCATTTTTGGAGGCCTAAACATGCTTTGAATCAAATGTTAATTTATGGCAATTTACACACTTAGTACTTCCTCCTAGGGAATTAGTCCGATTTACTTTAAATTTTCACTGTGCAGTCTAAACTCACTGACGATTAAAAGTGTGGCGTGGCGTGGCGTGGCGTGGCGTGGCAGCGAAGTTAAACTCTTCGCCATGACAAAGGAAGTTCTTGTAACTTGACTGGACATGATCAAATCTGTACCACATTTTACACGTTTAATAAGAGTCCTGCCCTGAACACATGCCAACTTTCATCCATGGTCATGACAGCATTTGCTGGCAACAGGAAATGACCTTCAACAAAATAGCCCCTGTGACACGTTTTACATGTACGAAACTTCTGTGGCACATGTATCATGGCCAAATGTACAAAAAAGCCTCTTGGAGCTGTTGCCTCAACCCAACAGGAAGTCGGCCATTTTGGATATAGTGGTCATTTTGGGCGATTTACTGGGTCAGTACTTTAACAAGCTCCTAGAGAATTAGTCCAATGGACTTCAGATTTTCACTTTCTACTCTAAAGCCATTGACAATTAAAAGTTGTATAAATGGTTATTACCTGTCAATTGTACTGTTTACTGTGTGTCACGTGTAGCCCAATAGGACTGTTGTAAACACTCCGTACGCTGCTCAAAAATGATTGTTCTCAAAATATATAACAGCTGGTAAGCTGACTGAAAGACAAGATCAGTTTCCAGTGACATTCAATTTAATGAATTCACAGTTGGACATAAGTCAAAAGTAAATTAGAGAAAATCAAAAAATTCTATAAAAAGAAAGTCACACTGCACAAAGAGATGACTCTGCTGATATAGGCAATGGGAATCAATCCAATAAATGTATTGCAAACGTATAATATATCACCGTCTGTACTGTTGAAATAAATGTGAATTACTTCACACAGATTCAGGTTTATTACCATGCCAAATGGGTTTACATATTATAAAAAGAATTTGCTTTGGTTATTTTTGTTCATGGCAATAATAGAAAAATTTGAAGTATACATAAATAAAGAGAAAGCAGGTACTGCAAGTCAAGAACACAGTCAAATACACAGTGTTGGGGATTGAACATGGGGTCAGGTTATTAGCTGAATATCAAAATATTATAGAGATATTAATACAGTTATTAATATTATAACATAAATAAGGGACAACACCCTAGAATCAAGGACCAACAACCAAATATGAACTAAATAAGGTTTGTCTACCTATAGACAAACCTTACGTAATATATATATAAACAGGGAAGGACAGTGAAGGGTGAATTCGTATACTGGCTGTAACCACCTCTTACTACAATATTGTGGAGGAAAGGCACACAGAGCAAGGTTTACAAGATCCTGGTTTCTAGCAGTTAGATACAGTATAGCACAATCTATTAAACAGTCACCAGCAGAGAAGCTTTGGTTGAGACATAATGTGCTATTGTCTCTGCATTCAGACAATAGGAGCTAACACCAGGAAAATATATAAATCCTACAGCAAATAACTACAACTTCATCAAACATGAACGAGTAGTGACATTCAGCAACCATGTTACTATATTTATTAATAATAACACTGATATTCGTCATACACAGTAATTGGAATGAAACATTTGCAGCCCAGTGGTGTGGTACTGGACAAAATCAATGTGTGTAGCACAGATAAACACACAGGACATGCAGTCATTAAATATCCCTCAGAACAGAAAAATCACCACATGAAGAGAGCACAAAGTACAATAAGGTTATAGTCCCTGTCATGTTTTGCCTGTACGTACAAAACCTCTTACATGATTAGATTAGATCTGGCAGAGTCTGTTCTCGGCTCACTTCTGACAAATTCGCTGGCAGTTTTAACGATGCACTGGTCCTTCGCGGCACCAACAGGAATCTGTGAAGTCAACTTACGGTACAGAGAGTTACTTCTTCTCTCTGTAGAATACATTATGTGGGAATGCAAGTTCATACTTTTGACTAGTCCCATTAAAATCATCGGTTCACATGTGATTTTCAGTTTAGTTCACCCAAAATATGGGAGTAGAAGAAAAGGCTTTGAGCTTAGATTTTACAATCTAAGCCTAAGCTATCTCTCACAAGTCTGGAGAGATTGAGTCATCCATCCTCCATCAGACAGATGTCTGCGTAATTGAGATTGCCGTGACACAAACCCACTTATGAGGAGCAGGGGAACGTTGATTGTTTGGGATCTGATCCATGTATTTTGCAGAAACATAGCATACACTCTTGCTATTTCAATTTTAAAAACATAGGTTCCAATATTGTTACTAAGGACTTCACTAAGGACTTTGAGGGTGCTGCAGAAATACACTGGTGAAGTACAATGTGCACATGTAGAATGTGTGTACCCTACCTGATGAGCAGATAAAGTTGAAGAGCTCTGCACAGGGTTGGTCCTCCCATAGGAAGAGCTTGCCACTGGCTTCCACAGGGATTGGAGTAAAGGGGAGGTCCCAAATCTTACAGCCATTTGGTTAATATCATGGATTCACCAGACATCCAGAACCACCTGTCATCCATGTCTCTGCTTTAAAACAATGTTTTATGGACTGTAAAATTGTTTCTGGCTGCATTTTGTGTTCCCCCTATAGCAACAAGTATCAGACTCTCAAGAAGAAATATTTTGAAAGCCCTGCAAATATAAAGCAGTCCTCACATTAAAAAAGATACATCCAGCTAATGTTTTTTTCCTGAATTTAAACAGATACATTTTCTGTCAATGACAAATTAATATATTTACTCTTTGTTATAGTTCTAATGTTACAGTAGATTTGTCACAGCGTGTGGCTTCAGTGAGAGCTGTAAGCAAAACATCCATGAATGTCTGTTTTGGAATGGCAGAAATGCAAATAAGACGAGGGACACGCAAATTTGCTTTCAAGAATTTAAAGAGACCTGATTAAAGCACCTGCCATCTCAGTCTATTCCAGGAAGTTGGGCCTTCATCATGACTTCACCTTCTTACATCTTTTAAACTTGAACAAATTCCACATTCTTGGCATTGACTCAGGCATTTCCCAGACTCACATTATTGTTGCACTTCTATGTTTATTAGATGGGTTCATTGCAAATAGTCAGCTTGGGGCTTTTTGTTCCAAAATTAACCCAGTGCAGCCCAGCAGTAAGAAAAATATGAAAATGGAACTCAGGGCTTTTGTGGGAGGTTAAGGTATTTTATACGTTACATTATAACTCTGAAGATGACTATTTGAGAGGCCATCATGTAAATGAAAGACTACACCAGATAATGTATATTATGTCATGTTGTGTTGTACTTAAGCAAATCACTGAGAACCTACCTGTTCATTCATACAGCTGCTCTGAATCAGATCATCACCTAACTTGCTAGAATATCAATATCAGTCACCCAGAAATGCTCTGTGAGGGGGAAAAAAACTGCGGCTCAGCAGGTCCCAGTAGTGACATCTACAGTAGGACAGAGCATCAGACCGACTAAATCTCTCTCCCACCACCATCACATTCCTGCAGCATGCTCACAGTGGTAGGAGGAACAGTAGGCAGAGATAACTAGCAACTTCTGGCTCTGGAGAGAAAAAATGTTGTTGGTTTCTGTTGGCTTGATTAATGTTTGATCATTTTAACAAAACAGGCTTGTCTTGAAATGTCAGATGCCTGTGGAGTTAGTTCCGAAAGGAAAAGAGTTACTGGAATTGATTCACATCAAGATATTAGGGGAGAGCGGGGCATGTTGTCATACTTTTCACGCTGTCTCATATTTACTGAGTACCGTACATCACAAAGATACAAATGTCATACCAAATGAAAGAATGAGGTCTTGGGCAGAAGTTTTGTATTCATTACGTCTTCCTATCTTATCTCATTATGGAGCTGTATACTGTTGAATAGAGAGTGTGCACTTGTGACAATTTGCCCCATTGGCAGGTAAGTTGTCACACAGCATTGGGTAAGTTGTCACACTGGTTTATCAAACAGAACAATTAATTGTGAATATTGATTTCAATTTCAAATTGTTACCAGAACTAAAAAATAAAATCAACATCAAATCAACAATCAAGCCTAGAGAATTTGGAAAATAAATAATTTCATTAAAAACAAAACTGGTGGCAGAGCACACATTAAACTCTTTACTTACTTTAACATCAAACAGTCTCTGGAGTGCAAATAGATCTATGGTAACTGAATGTAATGCTGCAGATAAGTAGTTTAAATGTAACTTCTTAACTAAACAGATGTGGTGTTTAAACACACTAATGCAACAATGTGCATTTTGTATCACATATGTATGTACATATGTATCTGACTAATCAGACATGTGTTTAAAGTCACAATTCCAAATAAAAAAAACTGTGTCTGTTCTCCCCATCTTTCCCAATAGCTCTGCTGATCACTGTTGGTGTGCTGGGCCTGGCCATCCTCTAAGAAATATGAACATGAATACAAACTGTTCAATATCTCACAGGAGGTTCACCATACAGAGTGCATCCCAGATCATTATGATCATGCTCAAGTTGTTTATAACTCACTGCAGGTGAGAAGAGGAACGGTGGAACGCAGTGACATTTCCACAGCCGTTCAACTGCTTTCACATCTGTTTTAGGCTCTGAAATAAACAAGTCAATTCATTTTTGTTTTTAATTTAATATTATGTGTAATACATTTTTTTTTTGTTTTTTTGCAAAAAGGGCGTTGGGTTTCTGTCCTATGAGACTTGTCCAGGGTGTAAAATCAGGCTTTGAGTGGCTAGAATGGTGCACAAATGAGAAGCACTATAATTAACTGAACCAGTAACTGTTTTTCACCACTAGATGTCATGCTTTATACAAATTTTGTTTGAAGTCTATTTATCTTTTAACTTCTGTCAGTCAAAACCTTGTGACATGGTAACTCCAATGCCATGAAATTATTATGCTGTGATGGCAACTTTTCGTCAAAAAGTAATGATGGAAGTCAGGAAGTAATAAAGAACTTTTTGTCAACCATATTATTTTAGACAAAGAATAGGTAGACGTGTCCTTATGAAGGATCATTATTTAGATTTTTGTGTCACTACATATTTACATTTATGTGTTATGTGTTCTTGACAAGACAAGCAAAGAAACTTATATGCCACAATTGTTTTTTTAATTAAATACTCTACACAAACGGATTATCTTAGTGGCGTTAAAAAATTTTCACACATTTTTGGCAGAAGGTAAAATCAGTCACCAACAAGCAGATCAGATTATCTGAAACTGAGCCTTAAGTGGTATGTCCCAATGTTCTCTAACTGTTGATTTATATTCCCCTGAAATGAGTTTTCAGCATCATCAAAGTTCATTGTACTACACTAACAGGAAGTCAATGTATCAATAGGCAGAGATACACGTATCATAGAAGACGTCAACGTCAAATAAAACATGAATGGTGGCAGTAATACAAATAATTTTCATAGGAAGACAAAACAGGCTTGTCTTGAAATGTCAGATGCCTGTGGAGTTAGTTCCGAAAGGAAAAGAGTTACTGGAATTGATTCACATCAAGATATTAGGGGAGAGCGGGGCATGTTGTCATACTTTTCACACTGTCTTATATTTTCCGTGAGTACCGTACATCACAAAGGTACAAATGTCATACCAAATGAAAGAATGAGGTCTTGGGCACAAGTTTTGTATTCATTACGTCTTCCTATCTTATCTCATTATGGAGCTGTAGACTGTTGAATAGAGAGTGTGCACTTGTCACAATTTGCCCCATCGGCAGGTAAATTGTCACACTGCATTGGGTAAGTTGTCACACTGGTTTATCAAACAGAACAATTAATTGTGAATATTGATTTCAATTTAAAATTGTTACCAGAACTAAAAATCAATCAACAAAAATCAATCAACAATCAAGCCTAGAGAATTTGGAAAATAAATAATTTCATTAAAAACAAAACTGGTGGCAGAGCATACATTAAACTCTTTACTTACTTTAAAAAAAGTTGTCTTGTGTGTAGGTTGTCACACTGCTCATAACTCCAACACTAGAGGCTCTATGACAAAAATCAAATAGCCATTTTGTGTGACTTCTTTTTCTATGTTCAATTTCTTGTTCACATGTGGTCATGGTCACTCTAATCAGAGGTGAGCACAATTTTATTTTTTTTAGGTGCAAATGTTCAGAATGATAACTTTGCACAATGTAGAGGAGAAAGTAACGTGTCTTTTGATACTTCAGCTGAAGAGCTATGTTAAGCTAACCTTGAGATTTAGCCAACATTAGCACACGTGTCAGTTTGGAGCAAGTTGTCTCATTGACTTTGGGGAAAGTCGTCACATATGATTAGTTGCACCAGTACAAATAAACACCTATAACATGCTCAAAAAACTGTGAATTTTAATTACCTCTGACACTAGTATTAAATTATTCTGTAAATAGGCCCGATTTCCAATCTCGTGATGGGATCTGGACATCCCTACTAACAACTCATTAGTTTGGAAATCTCATATCCTCTTTCCCCCATAACTTCCCTCTAATGTCTTCAGCTGGTTCAGTTGACTTCATGGACAGCCCCAAAACCCAAGCAAGACACTACAAGATGTCCAGGAAATGTTCAAGTCCAAAAAGCCAAACAAAGCTGCGATAACTAATTTGCTTAACCTGGAATTTGAGTCTTCAAGACGCTTCATCACCTCTGAGGTCTTAATGGAGCAAGACAGACCAACAAAGACTCACCCATGTTTTCGAGAACTGGATCGCATAATGTTGCTCCTATTCAGTCCACATTTATTACTCTTCCAAGGATTTATTTTAGCATGAAATAATTGGCACAATGTTCACATACCTTAGACATTGTAGATATTTTTTTGAAGAATATTAGTCTTCAGAATGTTTGACAAGGACTAGCAGTGAACATTATTTTTTTCAGTGAATTTTCTTTCTGTATCTGAATCTAATTGTCAGGTGATGAACCAACTCCCAGTACATATCTGAGATGAAAACCAAAGGGAAAACCTTCTACTCAAAGGTCCAATTTATGGGGTGATGAAGAAAGCCACTCTGAGTGGAAGTGAAGTCACAATACAATGACTTGTTCATAATAATATGTCATGATATGTTATTTATGGTACCACCTTGACTTGTGCCTTTTCCATTAAAACAGTGGAGCATGTCACAGCTGTGTTCTGAGCCCTGCCGCTGCTCTTCCTGTCCAGCACCATGCCACCTAAGAAGCTGGGCTTTAGCAGTGAGGCTCTTTTTCATGTCCTTACAGTGAGATTACAGACTTACTTCAAAATTTCATACTATATGAATTTGTAATTGAATAGCCCTGCAGGGATTACTGTGACTATATGTTTTGAAGTACAATTATGATTTAACCAATATCCTAGTCCACGTTAATGTGTGCTTTTAAATGTGTTACTTGTGATATTTTTCTAATCCTCCACATTGATTTCTGTCATCTAGACTTCAGAGGATCATGATAGTTTCCAGCGACCACTGTCTTGTCCAGTTGTACTTGTTTCTGAGGACAACTGCTCGATCGCCATTGGAAACATGCCAGTGACTACCTTCAACATTGAGAGGTTTAATGAGGGACTACTCTTACTATGCCCTGCACCCCACTTACCCAAGGTGTATTTCCAGACTTCTGTCAGTACTGCAAACAGAAATTCTGAAAAGTTTCCATTCATAAGCAAGCTTTGACCCCTTCATTGAGTGAGTAAGTCTCTTTTTTCTTGACTCTGTCCCACTCTCTCTCATGTAAGACTTTCAAAGAAAGTCAAACTTCTGTTTCAGAAAAGGTTAATCAGAGTTAGCCACATTTGTTGGTGGAATTGAAAACTTTTCCTGTGGGATATTGTAGTGAAGATTCTGTGTAGGCGCTCAGTCTAGGTACTAGTTCTGGGTTTTCACTAAGTTCACTCAGGTGTGTCGGCCAGAACACCACTTAGGCCTAATGTTCCAGAGTATGAAATGATGAGCGGAGAGATAGTTCTTATTCTGTTTCTTTATTCTTCTTTCTTGTGAAAGAGATTGAGGATGGATGTAATGCTAAGTGTGGTTTTCTTCTCATTTACGCACACTCTGAAGAAAGTGCCGCTCACAACTACAGTCCAGCCGACCGACTACCTCTATCGTACTGCATACTACCGGCGTGACGTCAGATAATATACAAGCCAGCACGCGCTTTGGCTACCCGGTTACAGTGCTAAATAAACAGGAATAAACATGAAACACACAGCCCAATATGGTCAACTGTACTAAATAATAGCAACACTAACATAACTTTGGAGCCTTTTCTACAGATATTGTGCAACAACAGCAGCTGCAAAGTTATGGTAATTGTTGCTGTTACAATAGCTAATATATTATTCTGTTTTTTGATGGATGTTGCATTAAGCAATTGTATTGCAAAGTTAATAAAAATATTAAAGATGAGAATGTTTTGGTTTCTTGATTTAAGACAAAGTCACTAGCTTGTATTAGTCTTAGGTCTTATTTTAACTGCTTATATACTTATTATTAATCCCAGATTAAGGTGTCATTTCTTAAAGTTAACTCGGTCAAGAGACCAAAATTCTAATTTTAAGTATCTTAATCTTAAATACGTGGGTTTTTATTGCTTCTTATAGAAGAACTTACTTAAATTTAAGATCTAGTTTAAGGTCTAGTTTTAAGGACCATTTTAGTTGGTCAGAGGCAACAACTTTGTACCTATTTTGAGAATTTTTGTCAAATAAAAAATGCTTACCCCATTGGCAGATTTTTTTTGCTTGATACAAGATAATTTGATTGAATTTAGGAATATTTTGTATTTACATGATCCATGATTATGTTTTCAGTGGGGTAGACCTTATATAATGAAATGTTACGTTTTTATTACCTTAGGATGAGCCATTTCCATCTACACATCTATTTAACCACAGGTCCCCCTTTCCATGGACGTCACTATGTTGCACCGTCATGTTTTTACAGTAGCTGAAAATGGACAAACAGCACTAGAGAACGTGTTTCGTCACTAGGTTCTTTTTGTTCTACTTCTGGTAGAATTCAGGCAGTGGAGACACTCACACTACATGGAATACGTACGTTTGAAGAAGGAAGAAGAATTAATAATATACAGCAGAGGTTGGCAATTAAGTTTTGCATCAGAACAATTTTTTTCAACAATTAGATTGTGGGTAAGAATATAAAACATAATATTTGAAACCATTGGTACTGTGTTAAGGTTGGCTCAGTTGGTGTAGTGCAGGCTCTCACCTAGAAGGCTGTGTGTTTGATCCCTTTGAGACCAATTGACAAATTGATTTTGCAGCACCTCTTTCAAAGGTGTGTCAAACAGGCAACAGACTCTTAATGTCGTTCAGAATTTTTCATAGTAAAAGCAAACGAAATAAAACATTGCAGCAAAGAACATCCTCGTGCTTTTATTTTGCAGGCAAAACCACTAAAGAGGAAGTGATTATGTGAGTAACTGTTCTTTTCATGTATTATTGCATTGCATTTCATGTCTTAATCTGTTTTCAGGACTGCTACCAACAATCTGGATTAGTATACAGAGGCTGTCCTATCAGCTTCTGTGAGGACAGCTATATAACACGCACCAAGCTGAGTTACAACACACTGACAAACCCTGGTTCACAGGTAAACTCAGGCAGCTGAGGTTGGAAAACGAGGCCTTGCTCAATCGGGTACTGAGGTCCCGCATGGCACTCTTCTCAGAGGACGGCAGGATACGCTCTCCCCGTGGCTCAGAGCCCCGCGGTTGCCGAGGCAGACCGGACGGCTTCGGTCATGGGGATTGTAGCAGGACCTGCTGGAGGATCTTGAGACGGCTGATGCCCTTTCTCTGCCTTCATCTGCTGATTCCGACTCTCCTCATTTCCGCTCGGAGCCCGCTCTCGGCTTTCTCCGCTCGGCGAGACAAATGCACTCTAGCTCTGAGGAGCTAGATGTGTTTAGCGCCATGGCGGAGGAGAATGACTTCCGGTGTCGGGCCGACGCCATCAGAAGAGCCGCTGTCGACTATGTTAAGCTGCTGGAAGTGGTGACGCTGGCTGTGGCTCAGCTCATCCCTGATTGGCCACAGGCTGTGAGGAAGCTTAATGCCGGTACACTGTAAAATTATCAGTGTAGTAACTGGATGATCGCTTCCTGAGGAACCACTCGGCATCCCCATGCCGCTCTTTTCCAGACTAAAATGCATAATGAGTTATGTAAGTCTTGGGATAACATTCTCCGCCCAGCTGTCTACTCCCCAGCTGCTGGAGTACAGCGAGCGGCGGGGATCAAGGACCGCGGCCGCAGGTAAAGGACGCTCTGGAACTAGCGCTGTTTCCCGCCGCTGAGGCACTCGGGACGTGCTAGCCTTCACCATTCTGCTGGCCCCGAGGGGCCGCAGTCAGCCAGAAGGTCGGCTCCCAGACTGCAGTTCATCGGCGGCTTTTTCCTGGCAGCCCGCTTCAGGAGACCGTCCGAAATCGTCTAGGAATACCGGCCACCAGCCCCAATGGGTTGGTTCCGCCGGCGATGTCACAGAGGCGCGGCGGAGCATGATGGTCGACCTAGGTCCCTCCGTCATGGCAACGGATGACATTATCCCGCCGTTTACACGTTCGGGACGCAGAACCATTGAGTCCACACCGTGCTGCCTGCCCCGAGGGTCTGCAGTCAGGCGGCATCCAGACTCACTCACCATGGATCTGTGCCGTTCTGGCACTTCAGGGGTCCACCTGGGAATCACACGAGATACCGACCACTACACGGCAGACTTTGCAAGCAGAGTGTGGTGGTTTCTCGCGGTCCCCCTCAAGCAGCTTGGGACGCGAAGCGACGCTCCTGCGCACCCTCCCCCTTCCCCCCGCAGGGGCCAAGCGAGCAGGTCCTGACTCTGTGTTTCAGCCCCGGAGGCCGACTGAGGTCCCCTCCAGAGTGGCCACTAGCGCAGTTTTCCCGCCGCCGAGGCGCTCGGGACGCGCTAACCACCACCGAACCTTCGCCATTCGACCGGCCCCGAGGGGCGGCTGTCGGCCAAAGGTTCGGCTCCCAGACTGCGGGTCCTCGGGGTTCCTTTCCTGCCAGTTTGCTTCAGGAGACCTTCCGAGACCAGCACGAGGCACCGGCCACCAACCCCGAGGGGTTGGTCCCGCTGGCGGATTTCGTGGAGACCTGGCGGAGCATGTCAGACATATCTCCCGGGGTCCTACGCACCGTCATCGAGGGATACAGACTGCAGTTCTGGGTCCGTCCGCCCAGGTTCTATGGGGTGGTCCAGACCAAGGTACTCCCAGAGCAGCGCCCGGTGCTGGGACAGGAAGTGCGCACGCCGCTGGAAAAAGGGGCGGTGGAGGCTGTTCCCCTGCTGGAAGGCAAACTTTACAGCCGGTACTTCATCGTCCCCAAGAAGGACGGGCTCTTGGGGCTCTGAGGAGCTTCCTGCCCGAACTCCGGGGTCACCACGTTCTTGTCAGGTCCGACAACACGGCAGTGGTGGCCTATCTGAATCACCAGGTGGGTCTGCGCTCGCGCCCTCTATGCAGACTGGCCAACACATTCTCATCTCAATGCGTCATATCTGACGCTTTCATCCGGAGTGACAAAGCGTAAGGATTTTACGCTAAAGGTACCCTTCCGCGTCCGTATGAAACGCTCCCGTTTCCTACGTTAAAGCAATACAAGGTCGACATGCATACATTCAGTGACTTGGGTTTAGGCACTAACATTTCGGATGGTTGTGGTTAGGGTAGGGGCTCGGGGGGGCTGTCAACACCTTTATCACGAACTTAGCTACCTAGCTAGCTACCGCTAGCTAGCTAGCACTTCCGGTCCGAACCGACGCTCGGAGCGCCTCATACAGACGCTTCGAGGCGTCTCATGGAGACGCACCGGTGCGCCTCCATAAAACGCTAAAGGGTACCTTTCGCGTAAAATACTTACGCTTTGTCACTCTTTCTCAAATCGTCGGTATATGACGCCCTGAGATGAGAACGGGCTCGACTGGCGCACCAGATCCTCCGGTGGTCCCGACGGAGGCTACTGTCCATCAGAGCGATGTTCATTCCAGGACTTCAGAATCAGGGAGCAGACCTGCTGTCGAGGCAGGGGCCGAGGCCCGGGGGAATGGAGACTCCACCCCGAGGTGGTGGAGTCATTGTGCGTAAGGTTCGGGCCCATAGACGTGGACTTGTTTGCGTCTCAAGAGACTACGCACTGTCCTCTATGGTTTTTCCTGACACCTCCGGCCTCACTAGGGCTGGACGCCATGGTGCACTCGTGGCCGAGGCTATGTCTGTACGCTTTTCCCCCAGTCGCTTTGCTCCCGGGGATCCTGGAGAGGGTCCGTCAGGACGGTATTCGGTTTTGGCCGACCCGGGTGTGGTTCTCAGACCTGCTGGATCTCCTTGAAGGTCCGCCATGGCAGGTCCCTCTGAGGAGAGACCTGCTGTCCCGGGAAGGGGGCCGGGTTCTTCACCCTTGCCCCGCCCTGTGGCGGCTGTGGGTCTGGCCCTTGAGGGGCGCCAGTACCTAGAGGCGGGCCTAACGACAGGAGCTGTCGAGACACTCCTTAGCTCCAGGGCCCCATCCACACGGAGGATGTACGGCATCAAATGGAAGGTTTTCTCTACATGGTGCAGAGAACGCACGCTGGACCCAGTTACCTGCCCGGTGGTTCAGGTACTGGAGTTTTTGCAAGACCGCTTCTCTGCAGGTCTTTCCCCATCCACCCTCAAGGTGTATGTGGCAGCTATATCAGCTTTCCACACCCTTTGTAGGGATGGGTCTTTGGGGAGGCTTCCACTAGTCGTACGATTCCTCCGTGGGACCCGGAGGATGAGACCTGTGACTCGCCCCAGAGTTCCCACCTGGGACCTGGCAGTGGTGCTCGAAGATTTCAGCTTGAGTCGGCTGAGGCCAAGTACTTGACCCTGAAGATGGCTTTCTCCTCACTATCACTTCTCTGAGGAGGGTGTGGGGACCTCCAGGCTTTGTCAACTGCTCCACAGTGCCTGGAGTTTGCCCCAGGGAATAGGAGGGCCATCCTGCACACTTTCCAGGATACATTCCTAAGGTGCAGTCCAATGCAATGGGTCCCGTGGTACTGCAGGCATTCCATCCTCCACCTCATGTGACGGCAGAAGATGAGAGACTGCATTTGCTCTGCCCCGTCAGAGCACTGAGTACGTATACTCAGAGGTCCTCTCGATGGAGGAAGGCAGACCAATTGCTGGTGTGTGTCGGGTCCCCCAAGGCTGGGCTCCCCGCTTCCAACATACGATCAGCAATTGGATCGTTCAGACTATCTCCCTGGCTTATCAGGTGCGCAACTTGCCTTCACCTATGGCTGTAAGGGCTCACTCCACGAGAGGCATGGCAGCCTCCACGGCTCTGCTCTCTGGAGCATCTCTGCAGGAGGTCTGTGATGCAGCTGGCTGGGCCACTCCTCACACCTTCATTCGTTTCTATAGTCTGGACCTTCCCTCCGCACCCGCACCCGCGGCGCTCTCTCTAAGTCGTGCCCACTGGTTGCCTGCACGCTAGGGCAGGCGGGGTTCGGCGCGCATAGTGGGTATCTCGCTCCCATAGTGTCGCCACCGACGCAGTTCGAGTTCCCCTCGAGGGAACGCCTCGGGTTACGTAGGTAACCCTTTTTCCCCGAGAAAGGGGAACGAGACACTGCGTCGGTTCACCGCACCTCTCCCCGCCTGGAGTGCCTTGCTTCATAGTAAGAGCTAATGTACCTATGTGCCGGCGTGCTTATATACGCCTACGGTTACGCCGTCACATGCTACCGTTCTCACTAAGCCAATAGGATTGGAGTAGTTTTCATTTGCATTCAGCCCTGCCACGCCTAAAGGCGTTCCCATAGTGTCGTCACCGACGCAGTGTCTCGTTCCCCTTTCTCGGGGAACAAGGGTTACCTACGTAACCCGAGACGTTCTTTCCACATCTGTAAGAAGCTACTGCCATTATTGTGTCACAGTCTAAGGTGCAAACATTGTCGTCTATTGTAAACTCTGTGCAACCAGTAAAAAGCTTTCAGAGTGGAGTTAATGTATTGTAACAAAAGTCAGGATTTACTTTTGCTTTATTTTTTTATTTCAGCCAGTGGTGTTAGGAAAGGTTAGGCCTGGGATTTATGCTTTGTCCTTGATGCTGTTATGAATATGATATTAGTTAAAAAGTTGGGGGAGACTGCTTTGTTTTGTTTTGTTGTTTGGGAGTGAAGAGGGGTGGTAGTGAAAGCAGTGTTTCCCATAATTAGCCTATAATTTGGATAATTATTAATGCTGACCGCCATATATTGACATGTTTTTTACAAGGGGTATTTAAAATCACATTTGATTGAGAAGCTGTATTGAGGAGCATATATTCACGAAGCACCTCGCTCCTCCCTCTTTGATTGATTATCGTCCCCAGTAGCCTACCGGGGACTACAGGGCTTAACTTGCAAGCATGCTGACTTTGATATGATACCGTGTTAGGGTTGCCACCTTTGATTTGTGAAAAACCAGGACACTCAGATGAAATTTGTTTTTGTTTTCTTTTTTGGGGAGATGACCCATATTTGCAAATATACTATGTTAACAGTTGTAGGACTCCCTAGCCTCTCTTACCTATATATGTACTGACGTAGACGTAGGTGCACTCCCTGACGTAAGGGAGAACGGGTCTCCTTGGGTGGGCCTTACCCATTCAGAAAAGTTTTCTCTTTTCGCCCAGTCTGAGTTGTAGGTTGTAAAACGTTTTTTCTTTGACACTGGTGGTTCATCCAATTTTGTTGTGTTATCGTCCGTCTCTCCCCCCATTTCACAAAACTGACGAAATAGAAAGTTTTTATAAAGCTAGCTTGCAACTGAACTCACACTGTTTTATTCTGGATGTGTGACAGCACGGGCAGTTGCTAGGCGATAAGTTGAGCTTTGTATTTCTGCTACCAATCAAGTAAAGTAAACACATGGCATTCGCGAATCCACTGTTTTACCCATTTTTACCCGTTCATGGACACAGGACAGGAAGAAGAAAACACAGTTACAGTAGAAGGAAATTGTTTAATTTGAAACTAGGAAATTCTACTTTAGAAGTACAGTTTCACAAAAAACGGGACAATTCGTGTCCTGGGAAAGAATATAAATTTTCCGGGACTATCGCTCAGAAAAGAACAATCCCTGGAAAACCTGTGTGTGTGTGTTGTGTGTGTGTGTGTGTGTGTGTGTGTGTGTGTGTGTGTGACATAGAACAGCGCTTGTAAACACCGAAACAACTTCCTTGACTAAATTTCAAATGAATTCAACTCTTGATACAAGGAGTGAGAAGCGGATTGACTGTGCTAGGATATCAAAGAGAAAAAATTCTACAGGTGTGCAAATCTGCTTACATGCATTCAAATACTGATTTGCATTTGTCCACGACTTCATATTTTTTGATAGGGTGTATGAATGTGTTTTGCATCATATTCATAATGAGCTGAGGATTTGCGCACCTGCAATGGGGCTGAATGAAGGGGGGGGGGTATAGATATTGTGTTTACAATTTAACTTGTGTGAGTTAAGGCCAGACGAAACCAGGCGCCTATGCCTGTGCGCTAGATGCCTGTCAGTTTGGGTGGTGCCATTATCCCACGTTTCGTCTAGTTGTATTGTTTGTTGTTGTAAAATGCACACGCCCTGTGTTCATTTGTGAGTAGGACCATAACAGGAGGCACATGGAGCTTGTGTTTGGCAAGCAGGTCTGCCACACAAGGATTACAATGGAATGAATTTGTAACTGCATACGCTGTATAATTAACCTACATTTTAATCGCCATCTGTATCTAATCATGTTCTTTCAAATTGCAATTTCAATTTGAAAACGATTAATTCAGCCCTAACCTGCATTGAAGAATTTTGTGTTTGTGGGAGAGAAAAGATTGTAGGTATTTGAATTTGATCCGATTAATTATTTCATTCTTAATTAAAGTATGGACCCTGTAAATGGCTTCTAGAGGTCCTTTTGTGTGTCTTGGGATGATAGCCTATAGCTGTCACAACAGTTAAGGACATGTAGGTAAAACGCAGCATTCGGGCTCCATTGTTGTTATTTTTTATCAAAGAAAGTGCTTCAATTGTTATAAAACAAAGCATCCCATTCTTCTGTAAAATATGCTTCACATCTGAGCATCACATTATAAGGTTCCATGAGTCACTGTGTGGTAGCTGAGCCACGCCCTCGGTGAAACTCCCCTTCAGAGATCAGAAGACGCAAGCAAACCAATAATTTAAATATTGAATACATGATTTACATTAACACATGAAAGCAAATGTCCAACATGTACTTACTGTATTTTTTGTGAATGCTTTTAATCTGACAAACCTCAAATTTAGAATAAATGTTAAATAAAAGATTTTTATTTTTATTTATTTTAGTTATCACAAAAATGCTCATAATAATCAATTACTCATTCTTATTTTGGTAATTTTAAAACGAATTGCTGCTGATAAGTCACATGACTGAAATTGCTTTTAGAAATTGCAAATATTCACAAAACAGGTAATAATAAACCTAAATAGGATTCTTAGAGAATCCCATTTAAAGGGGTGGGGTGTATGTGATGGAAACCACAGATTGCCTCATGACAGTAAATGCATTGTTACTTGAGGGCTCACAGTGCTTGTGACCCACCTGACTGACTCAGACAAGGAAACAGGTTGTTGCGCAGCTCGGGACACATGCCAAGAAATGGTTTCCCGGTTTCAGTACAAACTCTTGTGTTTGCCTCAATAACTCCAACATTTACCCCCAAAATGTATCAAGAAGGCAAATCTGAACTCCGTCTGTGATAATGGACAGTGGTAATTATTCATTAAGGTCTGCACATTGCACAGAAGTGGAATCACAGGGGAGAACTTTTGAAATGTGACATATTGTCAAAGAGCTGCTGGTTTTTGCATTTCTCCTGGGTGTCATAAGAATGCGTGAAAGGATTACTATGAATTACCTAAAATGTTAGGCTATGTATTAGGAAATTATCTCCTCTACACTTAATCTTTAGTAGCTCAAGTAGCTGTTGGCTGAAAAAAAAGAAGTGGAGTAAGTTCAGATTTATAAAAGAAATTAATTAATAGTAAATTAATTCAAATTATTTGACTTTTTATAGTGTGATAACTTCTTGATTGTCAAAGCAAACCATGCAACGTCTGGATAAAGTTGAAAGACATTATCGATCCCTAAAGAACATTCACTTCAAAAATACATACATGCATCTAAAAACTGAGGTGTGAATAATTCAAAAAGTCAGGTTTGATGCGAGTTACGTAATTTCAGATTTCCCTTAAAGCCTAAAAAAACCAACCTGGTCTCATGGGTTATACGTACCTCAGACTACATATTTGCAGCGCCACATTACGTACCCTCAGGTACATTTTGACAAGGCTTGGAGAACTAATGTCCACTGGGGGTGCTAAAGAGAAGGACTGCACTGGACCATTAGATCGAATTAGAGATGGGCTGTAGTTGACTTTCTGATTTTAATATGAATTATGAAATCAACATTGTCTTAAATATGTTACTGTTATTTTAGTGATACATTTACTTGCCCTAATGGAAAATGTAACGTTAGACTCGCGCTGCTGAAGCCAGTCGGGCCGACGAACGTTAATGTCTGGGTGATTTAGCTAACGCTAGCTAGCCAAGCTACCTTCATTACGTGCCCTGCAGGACGTAACGTTACGGGACACCGGCCGGGGTGTCCGTGAAGCAGGTAAGTAGAGTTTTGTAGCCAGGTGGCTAGTGAGCCACCGCTTTTAAGCTTTATTTTAAGGATCAGTTTTAAGTGATCAGTGTTATTTTATTGATATTCATGTGTTAAAGCCGCTGATGCCAGTCGGGCAAAGCCGCTAATGCCTGGGGGTTTAACGTTAGCTACTTAGCTAAGTTAGCTTTCATTATGTACCCTGCAGTAACGTTACATAAAGCCGAGCTGTCACCAAAGCCGGTGCGTTTTTCAGGTGACAGGTGGTTAGTGAGCTACTAGCCGCATTTAAGCCTTAATTTAAGAATCACTGTTAAGTGATCGGTGTTATTTTAGTGATACATGTTTGCACTTATGGTAAATGTAACGTTTGACTCGTGTGTTAGAGCCGCTAATGCCTTGGGGGATTTAACGTTAGAGGCGAGGTGTCACCAAAGCGGGTGCGTTTTTAGCCAGGTGGCTAGTGAGCTAGCAATGGAAATCCAGGTAGATACATAAATCAGTCGGTGTGTTTCTCTGGTTTGTCACGATGTGCTGACTCCAGAAGATGTCCTGGCCTGTGTGCGGTGAGAAAGATAAGTAACGTTAGATGTCTGATCGGTCTGCATTCGCTGGCAGCCCTCACAGGTTAATTTATATATTCAGTCTATAGTTAATTCTGATGTGTAAGCTGAGCTAACGTTAGTGACAGTTGGCTAGTAAAGTGGCTGGAAATCAACCTGATCTCACAGAAATATGTGCAGTGACCTCTTAACAACCAATTAGTAATGATGGCACATAACTTACTTGACTGATTGTTGACATTGTGTATTGTTACTATATTGTGTCTGTGTTGTTTGTATTTGTGCGCGACGGGCCCCCAGTTCTGACTGGGGTCTTGGAAGGGTCCAGTGGTGCCAGCATTGATTATTGATGCCCATCTCCATGAGGCCAGGTAAGGCTTGACATACCTGAAAGTCTGAAAATAATCATTGCAATTGTTGTTTATTGATGTGATGTAAATCAGCTAGACCCTTTATGCAACTGTTGAGAAATGATCAATTCTAAGTGCTCTGCTCATGTGTAGGCTGCCATGGCCGTGGGAAACCCTGCTTCTCCTCTAACAAAGTAAGGAAAAGCAGGAAGAGAACCTCACCAACCGCGTGGTCACAAGCAGACGTGAGAAAGATAGGGCAGTGCCCAGGATCAGGTTTGTTCTTTACTCTAACATGATTACTGTAGTCCAAGAATACAGATAATTCATTTAATAGTTATTTGGGTGGGTACCAGTTTGTAAGATGTGAGCTGAAGACACCACTTTGACTGAAGGGTGTTGAAAAGTGTGTGAAACATTTCCACACTAAAAATTTAAGAGCATGTGACTGATTATCGATACCTGCGTAAATAAAGTGTACCTCCCTTTGGATAAAAGTGTCCCTAATGTGAATTGGATTTGTAACAATGTGGCTCATTGTTGCTAAGTTTTCCTGCCTCGCGGCCCTGATGGAACATTTTCATATTAAAATGCATTGGTGTCATTTTAGGTTGTAAGCAAAACTGAATGTCTCTGCAGCTTCAC